>JAPFFP010062723.1:13681-26427 GCA_026153255.1 Solanum medicagineum | reverse complement strand
ATATCGAAAAGCCAAATTCATATTCTTGATTAGGGGGAAAATTGAGTGTGAAATAGGTCCGACTCTAATTTAGAGAAAACATATCAGTATTCAAAAATTCATAATTTTGCTTATCCAGTGTGTGTCTGCGATGGTACCACAACGCGCCTCCATCGCGAACCAGTGTAAAATTTGGCTCCGCGATAGGTTTGTGTTGCAGAATTGTGTATTTGTTGCTAGTGATTTATCTTCGTCCAAGGCTTTTGGGTCTTGGGCCTAAGTCCTCCTATGCGTGAAAATAACTGTACTTAGAAATATTTCGCCTTCATATCATACAAGACATTCTCCAATACTTTCTCAAACACTTGGACAAATACTTCATCCAAAAATTCAAGTGCCAAATCTCATCAGGATCTTAAGGATTTCAGCCAAGCTTCAAGTCTCCATTTCCAATCTTCATCAAGTGATTCTCCAAAGTTAAAGTATGTGGGTTTCAGCTATTGGGTCCTTTCATTGATTGTGCCCAAGCTTCCTTTTTACTTAAATTACATGTTTCTAAGTTAATTTTACTTATGGGTCTTCTATTATGAACTTGACTATGAAATATGTTGGGGTTTTGTGAAAGTGTGACTGTTTAAGCATGTCTTGAGCTATGAATCTTACATCTATCTTGAGATTTGATGAAGGGTTTTGATATATGGTACATGAGGGTATTACCAAGTGTTGGTGGGTGGTTTTACATTAAGTTTTCTTGCATGATTTTGCTCTTGAATTGCATGGTTTTACACTAGCATTGCACACCCACCAAATGTTTGATAAAATGTCTGGTTTATGTATCCTGTGTTGTTAAAGGCCTAATGCTTGGCATATGAGTTAATTGACTTTATGATGATGCAAGGATGTTATGTATATTTTGATTCCATGAGAAGTATGTACTCTGCTGTGAGTTGACCATAGCCAATTGAGGGGTGATGCCTTGATCGCCTATATGGAGGTGGTAAACCATCATGCAATGGAGAGGTTGGTACCTCAATTGCTTAGGATGGGGTTGGTAAATCATCAACCAATTGAGGGGTTGGTACCTCAATTGCCTATGATGAGGGGTGGTAAGACGTAAACCAATTGAGGGGTTGGTACCTCAACCACTTTAAGGGATAGTCTACCTTAGATTCCAAGAACTAAGTTTCTTGGTCTATGATAAAGGTCTATTCCTATACATGTAATATGTTCTATGTAAGCATGTTTTACTTCAAGCATCATTCATACATGACATATTTTTATTATGCTATCCATTACTTATGATATTGCATTTTACCTACGTTGCCTATCTCTTGTTGCATTGTATCCTACACACTTAGTACATTCAAACGTACTAAAACATACACTATGCCTACATGATATTACCATGTAGGAACCGGAGCTCCCAGTGATTCTCCTCCATATGGCTAGATGGATTGTTAAAGTTAGCTTTTGGTGAGTCCTCAAGTCTGGGGACAATATCTATCTTCTTTCATGCTTATGTTTAGACTATATCTTATAAATTTGGATTCCCTATTGTCATTATCATGAGGGTGAGCCCGGTTGCTTATCTTGGCCCCTGCTAAGTTCTATGTTTAGATGTTTTGTTGGACAAGTACGTAATAATGCTATAAGCTTGACCCTCTTTGACTCTTTTGATGTTTTATGAAATGAAGGTTTTCCCTTAGTCCCCATGCCCTTATTTCTATTTTTTTATTAATGTTTAATTGCTTCCATCACAAAGGATGTGTAATGATATGTTAAGAAGCTCGCTTGGGGTTCCTTCGGGTTCCCCATGCCCCGTGTCAGATCTAGGCCCTACTTTGGGTCGTGACAAACTTGGTATTATAGCACTAGGTTGTTAATGGTCCTCAGGGTCCAACACACCACATCGATTAGAGTCCTATTCATGGTTGTGAAATGCGCCATGGCTATGAATGAGAGGCTATGAAGTGTTCTAGGAAATGTTTCCCTTCTTTTTGATATATGTCGTGCGATAGAGTTAAGTCCCCTAAGGCTTATATCTTATTTTAATCTTTGCATTTTATAATATGTCTCAAGATACTCATGATGGTGATATATCAAATGTGGAGGTTCGAAATGCTCTATGGGTATTGACCAAAGTGGTGACAAAATTGACAACTCAACTCAATCAACAAGTGAGTGCCTCCGAGATTTAAACTGGTAAAAGGAGGAGACGTGAGGCCAAGAGTTTCCATTTTGGGGGTAAGTTCCAGAGGTGGTGGTGGTGTGGTGCCTTATGATAGGTTCCCAAGATATGGTAGAGGCCATGATGGCCAATGCTTAAAGGGTACTAATGCTTGTTATGGTTGTTAGGAGATGGATCATAAGGTAATAGAATGCCCTTGTAAACGAAATAAGAGAAAAGGGGGTGATGATAGGGTGACTCATCTTAGATGCCCAAAATGTGGGTGGAATCATAGTGGCACTTTTTGGAGGAACACGGGTGCATACTTTGGGTGTGGTGAGATGGGCCACAAAATTCCTAATTTTACACATGCTCATAACAAAGGAAAAGATGTCCAACCACAAGGGGAAGTGTCACAACCCAAGCCCAGGGCCTAGACGTGATCGGTGAATGGGGAACCCGAAGGCACCCCAAACAATCCTCGTAGCATATCATTACACATCCTTCGCCGTGGAAGTAATACAAAACAACTTAAGAAACATAAATAAGGGGAATTGGGACAATGGGAGAGACTCATATTTCAATAGATTAAATATCATAAGTAAGTAAAAGATAAAGCATGACACATAACTTGCCCAACAACACCTTAACATAGGACTTAATGAGGGATAAGACAAGCAACTGGGCTCACCCTCACAGTAAAAGTATACAAGAAATAAGGATAGTCTTTAATACATAGCTTAAGAACTTAAATACTTCCCTCACATATGAAGACTCACCAACTACCTTGAATGGATACCACTAGCCACGTGGAGGAGGATAATGATCAAATGAAGCTCCGGTTCCTACATGGTAAAATGATGTAGGCATAGAGTATGCGTTAGTATGTTTGAATGTACTAAGTATGTAGGATGTAATACAACAAGAATTAGGCATCATCATCAAAATTCATGATATTAAGCAATATATATAATATACAATATGCCATGTATGATCAATGCTTAAGTAAAACATGCTTAAGTAACTCATGCTTGTATAGGATACCATATGTGAAGAAGAGACCAAGCTAGATTTCCAAATGTACAACCCTTTGGTAGGTTAGTGATGATACCGTCCCATCACTTAGGTGGATGAGTACTAACCCTCATCTAGGTTGGTGATAATGCTGCCCCATCACCAAAGTAGATGAGCACTAACCCTCATCTAGGTTGCTGAGTACTAAGCCCCATCTAGGTTAGTGATGATACCGCCCCATCACTAGGTGGAGAAGTACAAACCCTTCACTAGGTTATCCGGTCTAATGCAATAATTCATATAGGAATAATTATATACATAAGCTCATTTCATCATCATAGCATTATTCATATCATATCTAATGCTTGGGACCTTCAATTCCTCAATAAACCATAACCAGACATTTTATGAAACACTTGGCAAGTGTGAAATGGTAGTATAAGACCATGCAATTTAGAGATGAAATCATGAAAGTAAATCCATTGTAAACTTATGAATCACCATCTTGCAAAACCACCAAGAAATTCACATCAAAATCTCTCATCAAAACTTACAATATATCCAAGATACATAGCTCACAACATAGCAAAATAGTCACAACTTTACGTTGCTTTAACATAGCTCATATACATGTTCATACTAGTAAACCCATTTGTAAACTCAACTTTAAATCATGCAGTTTAGGAAAACGAAGCTTGGGTATCATGTGAAACGGAACTTATGAAAGAAGCCCACATACCTAAGGTCTAAAGTTGCTTTAAATTGAAATTGGGATGAATGGAGGTTTGGAAATGATCCTTGAATCCAATTTTGTTCTTGGGTTTCCTTGAAATTATATTAGAGCTTGATGGAGGCCTATGAGAGAGTTGAGAGTGTATTTGAGATGAGATTAATGAGTTTGATCCTTTGGAATATTGTTTAGGTCTTATAGGAAGGTTAAGATAGCATTGGAAGTCTAAAAAGGTCATTAGAATAATTAAAATTTACGAAAAATGCATTAGTGAACGGATGGAAAAATTGGCAAAGTGTCATCTCACTAGAGACTTCACTGGTTGTGTGGCACTCCAAAGGTCGTGTGGGTACCCGTGTGAAGTGCCTTAGTGAAAAAAATGGAAGTTGGGAAACTTGAAAAAAAAAATTGACATTTCGTCACTTTGACGGACCATTTCACGGACCGTGTGGTGTCACATGGACCGTGTACTAGTTTGTCCCACCTTACTTGGACGAAAATGTTGCTGGCCATCACAATCCTTGGTGCCATGGCTCATACCCCTTCACACGAGCCGTACAAGGCAGCCGTCGCCCATGCCTTAGCTTCCAATGCCACCCACACCTAACCAAGGTTCCTAAAACACCTCCACGCCCCTCCTCACGACCAGTGGTGAGTCACACGAACCATGCCACTGGTCGTGGACCAAGACTTAGCCTTACCATGCCATTTTCCAGTCCCAAACATTTCCCATGACCCGTACAAGGTCACACTTCTCGTATGCGTGCCTGTGGGGCTTCACGGCACGGGAGGGTCTCACCAAAATGGTCATAACTCCTTCATCCAACATCGCAATGAGGTGAAACAAAGTGCGTTTCGAAGCTAACTCAAAGGGATTTTATTTGACATGTCATGGGCCACCCATTTCCAAATGTGCCAAGAGTTATGCTTGTTTAAAGTTGACCCTTGCATGAACCATCACCAAAAGCTCAACTCTTAGAGAAGTCTTGGACTTGTTTAGGTAGTAAGAGTCTTCCATGAACCTAATACACCCCAAACCTGACCAATTAAGGCTTGAAACATGGATACATAAGAGCATAGAGTTACGGGGTGTCACAATATCTACCCCTTGGCAACATTCATCCCCGAATGTGAGGAAAACATACACAAGGAAAGTAGTCATGAAGATTTTTTTTTTGCTCAAGCATGAATCTAACAATGCACATAAACATGATTTTCAAGGAAATTTAAACATGTACATCAAAATCCTCATAATCTTATTAACATGAACATGAATGCAGTCAATGACATAACGGACAAAACTTGAGACTTGGAATTATAAAAAGGACTTGACATGTCATCATAAGCTTGAATAGAATGAAAAAGATATGGATATTTCTTGTCTATGCCCGCACCAGCTCCCCGAGAAACACATACGTATAGACGGCTCTTCCAAAGGCGCCTTGAAGAATACCATATCCTCATTAACCAACTTTTCCACTCATTCATCCAACACCTCCACCGGAACCTTCGTTTAAGCCAAGTTGTCCTCCACATCACCCATAATTTCAAGGAGTGCTATAGCACTAGAGTCACCAACCACAACGCTAGCTTTACCAAAAAAAAAAGAACTAAAGCATCCCTATATCATAATCCTTAAAGAATTCTAACCACCTTCTTTTTATTCACAAAGCACACTTATCGTCTTTTAGTAAACAACCTCTCATCCTCCAAGACTCGCAACACTACCCCTAAATAAATCACAAGCTCTACACAATTCAATAACTCATTTCTAGAGACCACCACAAACATATAAAGGTAGGGCATCAAGACCCTTTACTAGAGACCCATAAACATAGCCAATCCATACATCAAACAATCTCCATGAAGACACAACATGCATGCAACTGTTCCATCCAAGTATAACACCCCAAACCACTAAACCAAATCTAACAAGTCACAAGGTAAAACCTAATACAAAATGAACATGGATCAACACATTTGGACTTTCTAGCAACCAAAAGGAATAAAGAGAGAAACAATGGTACCGGCCCCAACAATGCACACACATCAAAGCCGAGGAAACTTCAACTTATTGATAATAACATCGGGCACTTCTTGTCTCCCTTGAAGTGCATAGAAATGATTACGCCTTGGAGAACCTCCTCTATCAACATCACCACCTTTACGCGTGTTACGATACCAACAAATTCAAACTTTTTGTTACCTATCTCCCCACAACTAAAACAAGCGTTAGTGCCCCTCAAGCATGGGCCACTATGACCCTTACCACACTTTGGACACCCAACATTCGGAGACACACCTTCAACACCTCGGGCTTTGGGAAATCATTAGCAAATCCCACCTTAGAATCATAAAAAGACCCTTGGCCATGATGAGTCCAGCCACCCTTTTAGAACTTACCCTCAAATTGGGCTCTCTTGGCCTCATGATCTTTTCACTTCCTCAATTTCTCCTCCACGATTTGTTCGACATATATCATCAACCAAGACAAGTCCATATCACCAATTAGCAAAGCGGACTAGCATTCTTCACTCACCAAATCAGAGACCCCCATCACAAACTTATTCATCCTAGATCTAGGATCGACCACCAAATGAGGAGCATACTTTGAAAGTGGATTATACTTGAGGGCATACTCCCTCACACTTATAGCACCTTGTTTCAAGTTCATAAACTCCACCAAATCTTCTTCCCTAAGCTCAAGAGGGAAAAATCGATTGAGGAAAGCCAATTTGAACTCCTCCAAAAGTATCTCAAGACCCTTTCCCTTCTCCCCCTTCCATGATCATACCAAATTTGGGCTACCCCCTTGAGTTGGTATGCCACCAACTTCGCCTTTTCATTTGGCCCAACACGCATGATATTCAAGATTTTGTAGACCTCATCAATGATCTTTTGTGGGTCTTCCTCCACCTTTGACCCATAGAAAATCGAAGGATTCATCCTTATAAGCCTCTTACCATTGGTTGGTTGCTCCTTGGGAGTTTGGGTCTTGGGCCCCTTGGTTGACTTGATTGGCCACAACTTGGGCAAGCATAGTGAGATAATCCTAGACCTCACCATTGGTTGGTTGCTCCTTGGGAGTTTGGGTCCTTCTTCCTCGAATGTTTGGCATGATCTGGCATAGCAAAGAACAATCGTCTGGGGGGAAAGAACTTACCACAACACTATGGCATGACTTAGAATATGAAGAAAGGTAATATTTCCTAAAACATCTCACAGCTTCCTATTCATAGTCATGGCGCACTTCACAACCATGAATAGGACTCTAATCGATGTGGTGTGTTGGACTCCAAGGATCTACCAACCTGGTACTCTGATACCATCTTTATCATGACCTAAGCCTAAGGCCTAGACGTGACCGGCGAATGAGTAACTCGAAGGAACCCAAAACAAGCCTCGTAGCATATCATTACATAACTTTGGCCGTGGAATCAATGCAAAACAATGCAATAAATATAAATAAAGGGAATTAGAACTATGGGAGAGACTCATATTTAAATAGCTTCAATATCATAAGTAAGTCAAAGCTCAAGCATGATACATAACTTGCCCAATAACACTTCTAACATAGGATGTAATGGGGGCCAAGACAAGCAACTGGGCTCACCCTCAGAGTAAAGTATACCAAAAATAAGGACATTCTTTAATACATAGCTTAAGAATATAGATATTGCCCACACACATGAGGACTCACCAACTACCTTGAATGAATACCACTAGCCACATGGAGGATGATGATGACCAAATGAAGCTCCAGCTCCTAGATGGTAACATCATGTAGACATAGAGTATACGTTTATACATTTGAATGTACTAAGTATGTAGGATATAATGCACCAAGAATTAGGCATCATAGTCAAAATGCACGATATCATGCAATAGATATAATATAAGATATGCCATGTATGATCAATGTTTAAGTAAAACATGCTTAAGTAACTCATGCTTGTATAGGATATCATATGTGAAAAAGAGACCAAGCTAGATTTCCAAATGTACAACCCTTTGATAGGTTAGTGATGATGCTTCCCCATCAATTAGGTGGATGAGTACTAACTCTCATCTAGGTTGGTTATAATTCCACCCCATCACCAAAGTGGAAAAGTAATAACCCTCGTCTAGGTTGATGAGTACTAACCCCCATCTAGGTTAGTGATGATGCCACCCCATTACTTAGGTGGATGAGTACTAACTCTCATCTAGGTTGATGATTATTAAACCCCATATAGGTTAGTGATGATGCTTCCCCATCACTAGGTGGAGAAGTACAAACCCTTCACTAGGTTATCCGGGTGCATAGACCCCCCCCCTCCGGATTGGGCATGGTCGAGTACTACACTTTATATAGGATTCATCATATGGTCTAATGCAACACTTTTACATAGGATTCATCATAGGCTCTAATGCAATACTTCATATAGAAATAATCATATACATAAGCTCATTTCATTATCATAACATCATTCATATCATATCTCATGCTTGGGACCTTCAATTCCTCAATAAACCATAATCGGACATTTTACCAAACACTTGGAGGGTGTGAAATGGTAGTATAAGACCATGCAATTTAAAGATGAAATTATGAAAGTAAATCCATTGTAAAATCATCAATCACCATCTTGCAACACCCCCATGGCATTTACATCAAAATCCCTCATCAAAACTTACAATAGATACAAGATACAGAGCTCACAACATAGCAAAATAGTCACAACTTTATGTAGCTTTAACATAGTTCATAGAAATATTCATACTAGTATACCAATTTGTAAACTCAACTTTAAATTATGCGATTCAAAAAAAGGAATCTTGGGTATCATGGGTGAAAGGAACCCATGAAACAAACCCACATACCTTATGTCTAGAGTTGCTTTGAATTGAGATTAGGAAGAATGGAGGTTTGGAAATGATCCTTGAATCCAATCTTGTTCTTGGGTTTCCTTGAAATTTAATTGGAGATTAATGGAGGCATTTGAGCGAGTTGAGAGTTAATTTGAGATGAGAGTAATGAGTTTGATCCTTTGGAATATTGTTTAGGTCTTTTAGGAAGGTTAAGATAGCATTGGAAGTCTAAAAAGGTCAATAGAGTAATTAAAATTTATGAAAAATGCCATTAGTGAACGGATAGAAAAATTGGCAAAGTGTCGTCTCACGGGAGACTTCACTGGCCATGTGGCACTCCACGGGTCGTGTACAGTGCCCGTGTGAAGTGTCTTAGTGAAAACAATAGAAGTTGGGAAACTTGAAAAAAGATTTGATGTTTCGTCACTTTGACGGATGACTTCACAAACCGTGTGGTGTCAAACGGACCGTGTGTTGGTCTGTCCCACCTTACTTGGATGACAATGTTGCTAGCCACCATACGCCTGGGTGCCATGGCTCGTACCCCTATATGAGTCGCGCAAAGTATTTGTGGGCCATTCCTTAGCTTCTAATGCCACCCATGCATAGCCTAGCCTCCTAAAACACCTCCACGCCCCTCCTCACGATGAGTGGTGGGTCCCACAACTCGTGCCACTGGTCTTGGACCAAGACTTAACCTCTCCATGCCATTTTCTAGCCCTAAACATTTCCCATGACCCGTACAAGGCCACATTGCCCGTATGGGTGCCCGTGGGACTTCACTGCACGAGAGGGTCTCACAAAAGCGATCATAACTCCTTCATCTGACTTCGGAATGAGGTTAAACCAATCACTGCAAAGCTAACTCAATGGTCTTTCATTTGACATATTTTTGGTGAATTAGTTTCAAACGTACCAAGAGTTATGCTTATTTAAAGTTTACCCTTGCATTAGCCATCACCTAAAAGACAACTATTAGAGATGTCTTGGACTCGTTTAGGTACTCGGAGTCACAAATGAACCTAATAAACCCCAAACCTGACCAAATGAGGGTTGAAACATGGATACATAAGAGCATAAAGTTACGGGGTTTCACAGAAAGGTGGTCATGTTGATCAAGGAGCTCAAGGTTTCCAAGGTGGTGCGCCACGACACACTAAATTTTATGCTCTTCAAGGGAGGCAAAGGGAGGATGAGGCACCCAATGTTGCTACCGGTATGTTGAAATTTCCTTTGGCTTTGATGTGCATGCAATGATGGGCCCGGGTGCCACTATCTCTTTCATTATTCTTTCTTGTTACTAGTGGGCTTCAAATGTGCCCCAAGTTATTGTGTGAACGTTTGGAGTCTACCTGTTTGTTGAGTCTATTGCTGTTAGAAAGTTCATAGGTATTGTTCCATGTTCATATTGTATTAGGTCTTGCTTTGTGACTTGTTAGGTTTGCTGTGGTGGATTTTGATGCCATACTTGGGATGGATTAGTTGCATAGATGTTGTGTCTCCTTTGATTGTAGGACCCGTAGAGTTAGATTCCTATTCCCTAATAAACCCATCCTTGAGTGGCGGCTTGTAAGGTAGTCATGAAGGGGTAAGTCTATTTCTTGTCTTAATCTACAATTGATCTCTAAGGGTTGCATTTATCATCTTGTAAGAGTTAGGGGTGTTGAACCTATGTTATTTCTACTAACTTGTTTCCGGTGATCAATGAGTTAGTGAATGTCCTTTCTGATATTTTTCAATTTGGGGTGATGTCTTTTGGTTTGACTTATGCATCGATCATGTCTATAGGTCTCATGAATAGGGTCTTTAATCCTAATTTTGTTATGTTTATTGTGGTCTCTATTGATGAAGTATTGATTTATTTTAAGCTTGTGAACCATTTGGAGGTAGTGTCACAAATCATGGGGAAAGAGAAGTTGTATGCTAAGTATGGAAAGTGTGAATTTTGGTTACAAGAAGTTACCTTTCTAGGTCATGTGGTGTTACGGGACAGTATTAAGGTGGATCCAAAGGAGAGAGATATGATTAGAAATTGGCCTAGAGCTTTGACTCCTTCAAACATTAGGAGTTTCTTGGGATTAGTGAGTTACTATCAGAGGTTTGTGAATGAGTTCTCTCCTATTGCTTCTCCCATGACTAAGTTGAACCAAAAGAAGGCAAATTGTGTGGACTGATGAGTGTGAAAAGAGTTTCCAAACCTTAGAGGATAAGCTTGTCTTCGCTCCTATCTTGTCTCTACTGGAAGGGTTGGAAGGGTTTGTTGTGTATTGTGGTGCCTCCCGGATTGGGTTGGGTTGTGTGTTGATGCAAAATGATAAGGTGATAGCTTATGCTTTTAGACAATTTGAGATGTATGAGAAGTATTATCTTATTGATGACATTGAGTTGGCCGCCGTGGTATTTGCTTCAACAATTTGATGTTAGTACTGGTATTGGGTACATGTTCATGCGTTTACCGATCACAAGAGTCTCCAATATGTGTTCACCCAAAGGATCTTATCTTGAGACAAAGAAGGTGGTTAGAACTTCTTAAGTATTATGATATGAGTGTGCTTTATCATCCCGGTAAGACTAATGTTGTGGTCGATGCTTTAGGTAGGGTGTCCCTGGGTAGCCTGGTTCATATTGATGGTGGTAGCAAAGGGGTGACTGGGGAGGTCCACCTGTTGGCTAGATTGAGGGTTAGGTTGGAAGAGGTTGACTATGGTGGTACTATAGTTGTTGATGGTTCAAAAACCTTCCTTGGTTGATGAGGTTGAAGCAAAGCAAGGTCTTGATCCCTCCTTGTTACAATTGAAGGCTTTGGTTAGCGTTACCAAGGTGGAGATTTTCTCCTAAGGGGGAGATGGTGCCCCTAGATACCAAGGTAGGTTATGTGTGCCTAGTGTTGATGACTTGAGAAAGAGGGTTCTTGATGAGACTAATAATAGCTATCATTCTAGCAATAGTATGGTTCCTTTGAGGCCTTCTGTGGTAGGCATGTAGATCACCGGTTGGGTCGTTTAAAGTTAGAGAATTAGCTTTGTTGGGTCCGAATCTGGTTATAAAGGCTATGGAGAAGGTGAGGTTGGTTAGGGAAAGGTTGAAAACAGCCTAAAGTCATTAAAAGTCCTGTACCGATATGAGGAGAAGGGATCTTCAATTTAAAGTTGGTGATTGGGTGTATTTGAAGGTTTCATCCATGAAGAGTTTGGTCCGGTTTGGCAAGAGAGGGAACTGAGTTGAAGCTTTGGGAGTCCTTATAGAGTGTTGGGGAGGATTAGAGAGGTTGCATTCAAATGGGGTTGCCTATAGATATGGATAGGGTTAGTCCGGTTACTCATGGTTCTAGGTTGAGGGGATGTGTTGGTTACTCTAATGATATAGAACTCTTGGAGTTTGTGGGTGTTGTGGAGGATAAGTTGGCTTAGGAGAGGATCCTGGTGGAGGTATTGGATGGAAGGGTGGAGAAGTTGATTATTAAGGATTTGGTGTTCGTCAAGGCCCTTTTGAAGAATCGTCAAGTCAAAAGTGTCTCTCAACGGAGCCGGAACGGGCATGGAGAAGCATTATACGTACTCTTCATTCTATTCAAGCTTATGGTAACACGTCAAGTCCTTTGTATGATTTCAAGTCCTATGTTTCAGCTCCTATGACATTTGTATGCATTCATGTTTATGTTGACAAGATCATGATGATTTTTGCACTTATGTCAAGATTTTAAAAATGATGTTTTAAATGCGTTGTTGCATTCTTGTTAGGGCTGATTTCTTCATGATTACTCTTCTTATGTACGTTCCTTTGACATTCGGGATGAATGTTCCCAAGGGGGAGATATTGAAGTGACCCCCCCAAAAAAAAGTATCCGAAAATGTTCCTTGGAAGTGCTAGGAATCATAATTTCTATATATCTTAAATCCGAGCGTGATATCCAAAATTCGTCTTCATATTCTTGATCGGGGGGGGGGGGGGGGTGGGGGGGTAATGGGGCTAACCCCGCACTTAGAGCAACCGTTACAAAATTCA
>JAPFFP010062723.1:0-13671 GCA_026153255.1 Solanum medicagineum | reverse complement strand
CTATAATACTCAAAAACCCGGCGGAGACAACCAAACCTTCGCCTCTTTTCCTGCGGGGGGGGGGGGGGGGGGGTTGAGTGGGTAATGGGTCTAACCCCGAATTTAGAGCAACCGTATCAAAATTCAACAACCCATAATTTTGGATATCCAGTTTCAGTCCGTGATGGTAACGCGACGCGCCTCCATTGTGGACCAGTGTAAAATTTGACTACGCGATAGGTCCATGTCGCGGACCTGTGTATTCTATTGCCAGTGATTTTTTCTTGATCCAAGGCTTTAGGTCTTGGGCCTAGGGCCTAAGTCATCCCATGCGTGAAAATACCTATACTTAGCCATATTTCACCTTCATATCATACAAGACATTCCCCAATACTCTAAACATTTCACCTAAACTTTCAAGTGCCAAATCTCATCCAGATCTTAAGGATTTCACCGAAGCTTCAAGTCTCCATTTCCAATCTTCATCAAGTTATTATCCAAAGTTAAGGTAAGCGAGTTTCAACCATTGGGTACTTTCAGCCATGGTGCCCAAGCTTCTTTTTTACCTAAATTACATATTTCTATGTTGAATTTACTTATAGATCTTCTATTATGAACTTGACTATGAACTATCTTGGGGTTTTGTGAAAGTGTGACAGTTTAAGCATGTTTTGAGCTATGAATCTTACATCTATCTTGAGGTTTGATGATATTTTGATGTATGTTACATGAGGGTATTACCAAGTGTTGGTGGGTGATTTTACATTATGTTTTCTTGCATGATATTTCACTCTTGAATTGCATGGTTTTACAGTAGCATTGCACAGCCAACAAGTGTTTGATAAAATGTCCAATTAATGTATCTTGTGTTATGAAGGCCCAATACTTGGCATATGAGTTAAGTGACTTTATGATGATGCCGGGATGTTATGCATGTACTGATTCCATGAGAAGTATCTATTATGTTTTGAGTTGACCATATCCAATTGAGGGGTGATGCCTCAATAGCGTAGATGGGGGTGGTATGCCATCAACCAATTAAGGGGTTGGTATCTTAATCGCCTAGGATGGGGTGGTAAGCCATCAACCAATTGTTGGGTTTGTACCTTAATCGCCTAGGATGGAGGTGGTAAGCCGTCATCGAATTGATCGATTGATACCTCAAATATTTCTAAGGGGTGATTTACCTTAGATTCCAAGTAGTAGTTGCTTGGTCTATGATAATGTTCTATTCCTATACATGTAACATGTTCTATATAAGCATGTTTTACTTCAAGCATCATTCATACACGACATAATATTATTATGTTATCCATTGTTTATGATATTGCATTTTACCTACATTGCCTATCTCTTGTTGCATTGCATCCAACATACTTAGCACATTCAAACGTAGTGACATATAATCTATGCCTACATGATATAACCATATAGGAACCGGATCTCCCATGAATCTCCTCCATGTTGCTAGACAAATTATTCAAGTTAGCTTTTGGTGAGTCCTCAAGTCTTAGACAATATTAATCTTCTCTAATGCTTATTTTTAGGCTATATCTTGTAAATTTCATTTCCTATTCCCATTATTATGAGGGTGAGCCTAGTTGCTTATCTCTACCCCCACTAAGTTCTATGTTTTGAGGGGTTGTTGAACAAGTATGTAATGATGCTAGAAGCTTGAGCCTCTTTGACTCTTTTGATGTTTTATGAAATGAAGGTTTTCCATTAGTCCCTATGCCCTTATTTCTATTATTTTATTGTGTTTAATTGCTTCCGCGACCAAGGATATGTAATGATATGTTAAGAGGCTTGCTAAGGGTTCCTTTGGGTTCCTCAGGTGCTGTGTCACATCTAGGCACTAGTTTGGGTCATGACACCAACTTCCCTTTTATATTATCTCTTGTTGTTGTTTACTTTGCTTCCTCGACCAAGGATGTGTGACTGATATGCAAAGAGGCTTGTTTGGATCCCTTAGGGTTCCCATTCGTCATACCACGTCTAGGCCCTAGGCTTGGGTCATGATAAACTTGGTATCAGAGCACTAGGTTGTTATTGGTCCTCAGAATCCAACACACCGCGTCGATTAGAGTCTTGTTCATGGTTGTGAAGTTCACCAGAACTATGAGTGAGAGACTATGAGACGTTTTAGGAAACGTTTCCCTTCTTCATGATCTAGTTCGTGTTATAGAACTTAAGGTAAGGCTTTTCCCTAACGAATGTTCTTTCCTATTCTAGATCATGTCGATTCCAAGACGAAGAAGAGCCCGTATACCCGAGGAGCAACCGGCTTCTCCCGCTCTTCAAAAAGGAGGGGTAGGCCTAGAAAAATTTCAAGATGATATTGCAATGTTGGCTCATGCTATTACTAACCAAATCAACTAAGGGGCCCAAATTCGTCATACTCCTACTTCGGTGTCAAGGGTGAGGGATTTTACTAGGTTGAATCCACCTTTGTTCTTTGGGTCCAAGGTGGATGAGGATCCCTAAGAATTCAATGATGAGGTGTATAAGGTGTTATCCATTATGGGGGTTAATTTAGAGGAAATAAGTGGAGTTGGAAGCCTACCAACTTAAAGGGGTGGCTCAAATATGGTTCAGTCAATGGAAGATAAAGAAGGGCAATGATGATGTTATCCCTTGCGAGGAGCTCAAGATGGCATTTCTCAACCGGTTCTTTCATATTGAGGTAAGGGAGTCGAAGATGATGGAATTCATGAATCTAAAGCAATGGTCTATGATGTGAGGGAGTATGCCCTCAAGTTAAACCAACTTTCTTGCTATGCTCCACAACTGGTTGTCGAACCTAGGTCAAGCATGAACAAATTTGTGTTGGGTGTATCAAACTTGGTTAATGAGAAGTGTCGTACCGCTATGCTAGTAGGTACATGGATTTGTCTCGGCTCATGACATATGCCAAGCAACTAGAGAGTAAAAAGCATAGAAAGAGAAGGGTTGGTGAGTCTATGAGGGCTCGATTTGAAGGTGGGTTCCAAGGCTCTAAGTGTGGCCGGTTACCTCAAGTCCACAACTTCCAATGCCAAGGGTCATCCAATGCTTCCAACAAGAGGTTGGCCAATGAGAGGGTGCCTAATCAAAGATTCCAAGGTAGTAATGGAGGAATGGTAAAGCTTAGATGTCCAAGGTGTGAAAAGAATCCTAGTGGTCTATGTTTGAGGAATTCTAATGCTTTCTTTGGTTGTCATGCGATGGGTCATAAAGTTATTGATTGTCCTCATGCACAAAACAAAGGTGGAGATGGTTGTCCGCAGCAAAGGTGCAAATACGGGTCAAAGGGAAAAGGGAGGCCAACAAAGGGGTGCTCCACGGCAAAATAGATTCTATGCTTTTCAAGGGAGCAAGGAGTTGATGAGGTACCCAATGTTGTTACCGGTATCTTAAAGGTTTTTGATTCGATGTGTATGTATTGATAGACCCTGGTTCCATTCTTCCTTTTATTAATCTTTTTGTGGCAAAAAGTTTCATGTTAGTCCCGAATTGTTGTGTGAACCTTATGAAGTGTTTACCCCCATTGGTGAGTCCATTGTTGCTAAAAGAGTCTATAGAATTTGCCCCCATGCTCATTTTCATAAAATCTTGCCTTGTGATTTTATTGAATTAGATATGGTGGATTTTGATTTCATTCTTGGTATGGATTGGTTGCATGTATAATATGTATTGATTGTAGAACCCATAGGGTTAAATTCAAATTCCCAATGAACCCGTCCTTGAGTGGGAAAGTCCTGATGTGGTGGTCAAGGGTATATTCATTTCTTGCTTTAAGGCCTAAAAGCTGATTTCTAAAGGTTGTCTTTATCATCTTGTGAGGGTTAGGGTTTTGGATTCCCAATTAAAGTCCTTCATATTGAGTCTGTTCCTGTGGTTAATGATTTTCTTGATGTCTTTCCCGATAAGCTTCCCGGTGTTCCTCCCGAAAGGGAAATAGATTTTAGTATAGACCTCCTTCCCGATACTCAACCCATTTCTATTCCCCTTTACCATATAGCCCCAAAAGAGTTGAAGGAGTTGAATGAGCAATTGAGGTACTTGTCGGAAAAAGGTTTTACAAGGCCTAGTAAGTCATCTTGGGGTGCACTTGTGTTGTTTGTGAAGAAAAAGGATGGTTCTCTTAGAATGTGCATTGATTACCTACAACTTAATAGAGTCACCATAAATAACAAGTACCCTCTACCAAAGATTGATGAGCTTTTCAATCAACTTCAACGGGCTAGTCACATTTCTAAGATTGATCTTCGGTCCGGGTATCACCAAGTGAAAGTGAGGGAGTGTGACATTCCTAAGATGATTTTTCAGACTAGGTGTGGGAATTTTGAGTTTGTGGTTATGTCTTTTGGGTTGAATAATGCACCAACCATATTTATGGATCTTAAGAAGAGGGTCTTTAAACCCTACCTCGGCTTGCATGTGGTGGTTTTATTGATGATATCTTGATTTACTCCCATAGTGAGAAGGATCATGTGGATCACTTGAGAGTGGTGTTGTACATCTTGAGGAAGGACAAGTTGTATGGAGAATATGAGGAATGTGAGTTTTGGTTGAAAGATGTTTCTTTGCAAGGGCATGTAGGGTCAAGTGATGGCATTAAGGTAGATCCTAAGAAAACTTAGGTGATTAGAAATTGGCCTACACCTTTGATTCATCAGATAGTAGAAGCTTCTTAGGTTTGGCGAGTTATCCGGAGGTTTGTGAATGGTTTCTCTTCTATTGCTTCTCCTATGCCTAAATTGACACAAAAGAAGGAGAAATTTGTGTGGACTGATTAGTGTGAAAAGAGTTTCCAAACTTTGAAAGATAAGCTTCTCTGTGCTTCTACCTTGGCTCTACCAGAAGGGTTGGAAGTATTTGTTGTTTATGGTGATGCCTCAAGAATTGGTTTGGGGTTTGTTTTGATGCAAGGTGGCAAGGTGATAGCATATACCTCTAGACAACCTAAGGTGAATGAGAAGAATTGTCCTACCCATGATCTTCAATTGGCGCCTGTGGCATTTGCTTTGAAAATTTGGCATAACTACTTGTATGGTGTTCATGTTGCTGTGTTTACCGACCATAAGAGTCTTCAATATGTGTTTTCCTAAAAGGATTTTAACTTGAGTCAAAGAAGGTGGTTAGAGATTCATAAAGATTATGAATATGAGTGTGCATTATCACCTCATCAAAGCTAATGTTGTGGCTGATGCTCCAAGTAGGGTGTCTATGGGTAGTCTAGCTCATGTTGATGATGGTAGCAAAGAGGTTGCTAGAGAAATCCACCAATTGGCTAGATTGGGGGTTAGTTTGGATGAAGTTGATAATGGGGTTTGGTGGTTGTTGATAGTTCTAAGTCTTCTTTGATTGAGGAGGTAAAGGCAAAACAATATATTGACCCCGCCTTGCTAGAGTTGAAGGCCTTGGTGAGAGATGGTAAGGTGGAGGTTTTCTCCCAAGGGGGAGATGGTTCCCTTAGGCACCAATGTAAATTGTGTGTGCCCAATGTGGATGATTTGAAAGAATTGATCTCGAAGAAAGTCCATAATTCATCCCAGTTATACAAAGATGTATAGAGACTTGAGGGAGCTGTACTGGTGGGGTGGTATGAAGAAAGATATTGCCAAGTTCATATTTAGATGTCACAATTGCCAACAAGTGAAAGACGAACACCAAAGGTCGGGTGGCCTAGCCCAAGATATAGAGATTCCGACTTGGATGTGGGAAGAAATCAACATGGATTTTGTGGTTGGGTTGCCTAAGACTAGGAAACATTTTGACTCTATTTGGGTTGTTACGGATAGAATAACAAAGTCGACTCACTTCTTACCGGTCAAAACTACTTATAGTGCCGAAGATTATGCCAAATTTTACATTCATCAGTTAGTTAGATTGCATGGGGTGCCCTTGTCTATCATTTTGGATCGTGGTGCTCAATTCACTTTGCACTTTTGGAGGTCTTTCCAAAGAGATCTTGGTACCAAGGATAAGCTTAGCACAACCTTTAACCCTCAAACTAATGCTCAACCGAGAGGACTATCCAAACTCTTGAGAATATGCTTAGAGCTTGTGTTTTGAAGTTTAAGCGTATTTGGGATGAACATCTTCCACTCATTGAATTTTTTTACAATAATAGCTACCACTCAAGCATTGGTATGGCTCCTTTTGAAGCTCTCCGTGTTAGTCGTTTTAGGTCCCCGGTTGGGTGATTTGAAGTAGAGGAAATGGCTTTGCTAGGTCCATATTTGGTTATGGAAGCCTTGGAAAAGGTTAGGTTGATAAGGGGGAGATTGAAACCATCCCAAAGTAGACAAAAGTCATATTTCAATGTGAGCAGAAGAGATCTTGAGTTTAAGGTTGGCGATTGGGTCTATTTGATGGTCTCACCCATTAAAGGTGTGGTCTGGTTTGGTAAGAAGGGGATATTAAACCCAAGGTGTGAGGGTCCTTATAGAGTTTTGAGGAGGATTTGTAAGGTTGCATATGAGTTTGAGTTGCCCATGGAGATGGACATGGTACATCCGGTCTTCCATGTGTCCATGTTGAAAAGGTCTGTGGGTGACCCAAGTGTGATATTGCCCTTGGATGTTACAGGTGTTGTAGAAGATAGTTTGACTTATGAGTAGGTCTAAGTGGAGATTTTGGATAGACAAGTGAAGAGATTGAGAAACAAAGATGTAGCTTCCATCAAGGTCCTTTAGAGGAATCAGCAAGTTGAGAGTGCCATATGGGAAGCCGAGGCTGGCATGAGAAAGCGATATCCATATCTCTTCCATTTTACTCAAGCCAAAGGTAGCAATTTAAGTCCCCTATATGATTTCTAAGTCTTAAGTTTCTACCTTTATGTCATTTTGCATGCATTCATGTTTATGTTGACAAGTTTATGGTGGTTTTGTCAATTATGTTGGGATTTTTGAAAGTGATGTTTAAATGCGTTGTTGCATTCATGTTAGGCTGAAATCTTCATGATAACTTCTCTTACGTATGTTTATTGGACATTCGGGGATGAACGTGCCCAAGGGGAAGATATTGAAACGGCCCAAAAGATCTCAAAAATGTGCTTAAAAAATGCACATAATCATAATTTTCATATATCTCGAAATCCGCACGCGATATCAAAAATTTGACTTCGTATTCTTGATCGGGGGGCAAAATTGAGTGGCAAATAGGTATAACCCTGGTCTTAGGGGACGTGTAGCGAAACATAATTTTTATAACAGTTCGATTTCCAGTAGCCAGCCGTGCCTTGGCCGTGACGCGCTAGGGGCACAGATCCGTGTTGGAGTTGCCTACGCGATGGGTCCGCATCGTGAACCTGACGCAAACTAGTGTATTGTTTTACTTGGTTTTTCATTTCGGCCTAAGGGCCTTGGGGTCATAGCTCCATGTCCATTTATGCATGAAAATACCTATACTTAGCCATTTTTCAACTCTATATCACTCAAGACCCTCTCAAAAACCTCTCCAAGACTTAACCAAATCTTTCATCCAAATTCAAGTGTCTCAAGCTTAATTATGAATCTCAAGATCTCCATTCAAGCTACAAGTCTCCTTCAAATCTACATCAAGAAAACCCAAATTAAGGTATGTGGGTTTCATCCATTGGGTCCTTTCACCCAAGGGGCCAAATCATATAAAAATTACATGATTTTAAGATGTATTACCTATGGGTATCTACTATTATGAATTATGAGGATTATTTGTGTTGGCGTTTTATGAAATATAGTTTATTATGCATGAATATCTATTTTAAGCATATACTATGAATTGATCTTTATCTATTGAGATAATACATGATTCAAGCTATGAAATCTATGAACTACTATGAAGCTTTGATATGGTTTACAAGTTACCTATGATGGTGTTTTACTATGACGTTGGTGGGATGATTTACATGACTTTAAGATGTATTGATTTCACTATTTCATGATCTATACTCTTGCATTTTGCATGATTTAAACATGTTCTCATATGTGCCCACCAAGTGTTATATTAAATGTCAAGTCACAAATTCTCAAGTTAATTACATGTTTTACAAGTCAAGTGACTTCATAATGAATATGGGCTATCAAGTATGTTATTAACTCATGAAATTATCTATGATTATGCAAGTATGAAGTTAAGCCCTATTTTCAAGATTTTACCTCTTCTGAGCCATTCATGTTAAAGCAAGGGTTCATGCATGATTATGATCTATTTTTATGTTTCAAATTAGGCTCACCATTAGTGGTCAAGTATGTTTAAGAGCAACTCATGTTATGACTCTATTTTCATTACAAGTTACTAAAGATATTATTATTTCAAGTATTCCGTGGGATTAGACTTAGCACCAATGGATTGGATGTCGGTGTGGACTGTTTTCAAGGGTTCATACTCCTTTCCTCAAACTATGTGCCAAATTAGGACTATGTTTTACCCTTTTTATACTAATGGATCCATTTAGTGTACTTTAACATGAAATCTACCCAGAAATGGGACAAGTTCCCGCAAGGGGGGTTATTTCTCCGAAATAGGATGGGCTCCCGTGAGGTGAAGTATGGTTTACCTTGGCAAGTAGACCACCTCTTTACCAAAGAGGGATAATCATCAGAATTCCAAGTTGTACATCACTTGATCTTATTCTTTGTCAGTTGAGGTCTCTACCCACACATTTATTACGTCCTACGTAAGATGAATGACTTACAAGCATGTTTTACTTCAAGCATTGATCATGCATGTCATATTGAGATTATGTTTATCAATTGCCTATTAGTATGCATTTCGACCATATTGACTTATGTCTTATTGCATTGCATCCTATATACTTAGTACATTCAAATGTACTAACGCATACTTCATGCCTACATGACATCACCATATAGGGACCGAAGCTCCTCTTGATCATCCTCCACGTGGGCAGTGAGATTATTTGAAGATAAGCTTGGTGAGTCCTTAAGTTCGGGGACACTATCTACTTTCTCTTGCTATTTCTAAGACTTCTTGATGTTGAACATTTTGACATTATAAGGGTGAGCCTGGAGAGTGTCTTGCCCCCGCTCCATTCTATGTTTAGAGGTGCTGTTGGAACATTATGATGTATTTATGCTATAAGCTTGAATCTTTATGTTTTTATGATTATCAAAGACTTCCCTTGGTCCTGCTTCCTTTTAATATTATCTCTTGTTGTTGTTTACTTTGCTTCCACGACTAAGGATGTGGTTTTGATATGCTAATAGGCTTGTTTGGGTCCCTTCGGGTTCCTATTTATCGTGTCACGTCTAGGCCTCAGGCTTGGGTCATGACAAATGTGTACTTGAGGACCGAGCTCCTAAGATGGGTAGCCAGTCAGATATCAAATAGTGACCCTGAGTCTTCATGGGTCACCACACACACCAAGTCCTCGTGAAGTCTCATCTCTCCTTCCCTAAAAAATTTTTATGGTCAATCATCTGATCTCACATCTGACCCACATACACTGATAATGTCATGACCCAAGCCTAAATCCTAGATGCGGAATGGAGAATGGGGACCCAAAGGGACCCCAAACAAGCCTCTTAGCATATCATTTACACATCCTTTGTCGCGGAAGCAATTAAAAAACAATAAGAGAATTAAAATAAGGATAAAGGGTCTATGGCAAGTCTTTCATAGCAAAAAGCATCAAAGGAGTCAAAGCTTAAAGTATAAATACATAACTTGTCAAACAACACCTCTAACATAGATTTTGCAGGGGCCAAGACAACTTTCTGGGCTCACCTTCATAGTCACAAGAATCTAAACAATGAAAAGAGTCTTTACATAACATAGGATCAATAGCTATTATCCTCGGAGTTGAGGACTCACCAAGCTTGCTTCAAGAGGTAGTACTAGCCACGTAGAGGAGGAGGATGATCGAGTGGAACTCTGGTTCCTACATAGTTACATCATGTAGGCATAGAGAATGCATTAGTACGTTTGAATTTTCTAAGTATTTAGGATGCAATGCCATAAAAGATAAGCAACATAGTCAAAATGCATAATTAGGCAATGGATGAGCATATAACAATATGGCATGCTTGAATGATGCTTGAAGTAAACATGCTTATATATAACATACTACATGTGTAGTAAGAGACCATTATTATAGAATCCAAGGCCTACCACCCCCTTGCAAAAGCGATTGAGGTATAAATCCCTCAGTTGGTTGATGGTTGCCACACCCTACCATCCATGGTGATTGAGGTATCAACCCCTCAATTGGTTGATGGTTATCACACCCTACAATCTATGGTGATTGAGGTATAAACCTCTCAATTGGTTGATGGTTATCACACCCTTCCATCCATGGCGATTGATGTATCAACCCATCAATTGGTTGATGGTTGTCACACCCTACCATCAATGGTGATTGAGGCATAGCATCTCCTTAACAAGGTGTGGTCACTTGCAACACTGCAGATATTGTTCATGAAATCAACACATATATACCCTCCTTTCATCATCACAAAGTCATTCAAATCATAGGTCATGCAAAAGATCATCAATAACTCAAGTACCCTAAACTGGACGTTTTATCAAACACTGGGTGGGTGTGTAATGCTAGTTCAAAATCATGCAATTCAAGAGTGAAATCATGTGCGAAAACTTAATGTAATCAACCCACAAGCACTTGGTAACACCCTCATGCAAGATAGTTTTTAAACACTTCATCAAATCTTATCATATAACATAGATTCATAACTCAAAACATGCTTAAACATCCAATATTTCATGATAGCCCCAACATAGTTTATAATCAAATTCATAGCAATAATACCTATAAGTAAATGAACTTGAAAGCATGTAATTAGTATAAAAAGGAAGGTTGGACACCGTCGGTGAAAGTACCCAATGGTTGAAACCCACATACCTAAACTTTGGAAATTCCCTTGATGAAGGTTTGAATGAGGACTTGAAGGTTGAATGAAATCCTTAGACCTGTAATGAGTTTGGGATACTTTAATTTGTGTGAAATATTTGTCGAAATGTTAGAGCGGGTATTCGGGAATGTCAGGAATGGTATGAGGTTGAAAAATGAGTAAGTATAGGTAATTTTATGCTTGGGAAGACTTAGCCCCAAGACCCTAAGGCCTTGGACCGAAATAATAAAACTGGCAAAAAAGTATATAGGTCCGCGCCATGGTCGTAACACGCCAAGGGCATGGATCGATTCTGTTTTTCGTAATTTTTGGAAAATAAAGTCGGATTTTTAGATATATAGAAACTACGATAATGGGAATTTTCGAGGCACATTTTAGGGCACTTTTTGGGGCATTTCAAAATCTTTACCTTGGGAACATTCGTCCAAAAACATCAAAGAAATGTGTCTGAGGGAGATAATCAAGATAAGTTCAGCCCAACACATGAATGCAACAATGCACTTAAACATCATTTCAAAAATCTCAATATAAGTGTCAAAATCACAATGAACTTGCCAACATAAACATGAATGCATGCAATGACATAAGGACTAAAACATAAGATTGAAATCACATAAGGGACATGAATTAGTACCTTAAACTTGAGTAGAATGGAAGAGATAGGGATATCACTTTTGCATGTCCGCTTCGGCTTCCCATGTAGCCCTCTCAACTTATTGGTTTCTACAAAAGACCTTGATAGAAGCAACATCCTTGTTCCTCAACGTATTCACTTGTCTATCAAAAATTTCTACTGGGATCTCTTCATAAGTCAAATTGTCTTCAACAACACCCACAACATCTAAAGGCACAATAGCATTTGGGTCACCCACACACTTCCTCAACATGGGCACATGAAAGACCAGATGAACCATATCTAATCCATGAGGAAATTCCAACTCCTATGACACCTTACCAATCTTCCTCAACACCCTATAAGGACCCACAAATCTTGGACTCAATTTACCCTTTTTACCAAAATGAAACACACCCTTCATAGGTGAAACCTTCAAATAGACCAAATCATTAACCTTAAATTCAATACCTTTTGTCCTCACATTGGCATAGGACTTTTGTCTACTTTGGGTTGTTTTCAACCTCTCTCTTATCATCATCACTTTGTCTAAGGCCTCTATAACCAAATTCGGACCTAACAAAACCATCTCTCCTACTTCAAACCACCCAACCAGTGATCTACAACATATACCAAAGAGAGCCTAAGGAGCCATACCAATGCTTGAATAATGGCTATAATTATAAGCAAACTCAATTAGTTGAAGATGATCATCCCAACTACCCTTAAAATCCAATACACAAGCTCTAAGCGTATCCTCAAGAGTTTGGATAGTTCTTTCAGCTTGACCATCCGTTAAGGGTGAAAGGTCGTACTAAGCTTTACCTTGGTACCAAGACCTCTTTGGAAGGACCTCCAAAAGTGAGAAGTGAATTGAGAACCACAATATGATATGATAGACAAGGGCACCCAATGCAATCTAACCAAGTCATGAATGTACAACTTAGCATAATCTTTGACACCATGAGTAGTCTTAACTAGTAGGAAATGAGCCAACTTTTGTCATTCTATCAACCACAAACCCAAATATAATCAAAACCCTTCCTAGTCTTAGGCAACCCAACCACAAAGTCTATGTTGATTTCCTCCCACTTCCAAGTAGGAACCTCAATATCTTGGGCTAGGCCACTTGGCTTTTAATATTCGACTTTGACTTGTTGGAAAATGTGACAGCAGATACAAACTTAGCAGTATTTCTCTTCATACCACCCCACAAAAACACCTCCCTCAAATCTCTATATATTTTCGTAGAACTGGGGTGAATACATGCACACCCAAGCCTAGAGCCTAGACGCAACACGGCCAATGGGGACCCAAAGGGAGCACAAACAAGCCTCATAGCATATCATTTGCACATCCTTGGTCGTGAAAGCAATTAAACAACAATAAGAGAATTGAAATAAGGATAAAAGGACTATGGGAAGTCTTTCATAGCATAAATCAACAAAAGAGTCAAATCTCAAAGCATAAATACATAACTTGTCCTACAACACCTCTAACATAGATTGGGCGTGGGCCAAGACAACTTTCTGAGCTCACCCTCATAGTCATAAGCATCTAAATAAACAAAAGAGTTTTTACATTATATAGGATCAATAATTATTGTCCTCATAGTGGAGGACTCACCAAGCTTGCTTCAAAAGATAGTACTAGCAACGTGGAGGAGGAGGATCATCAAGTGGACCTCCGGTTCCTACATGGTAACATCATGCAGGCATAGAGTATGCGGTAGTATGTTTGAATGTACTATGTATGTAGGATGTAATGCCACAAGAGATAAGCAACACAATCAAAATGCATAATTAGGCAATGGATGAGCATATAACAATATGGCATACATGAATGACGCTTGAAATAAACATGCTTATATAGAACATAGTACATATCTAGTAAGAGACAATCATTATAGAATCCAAGGCCTACCACCCCCTTTGAAAGGCGATCGAGGTATCAACCCCTCAATTGGTTGATGGTTGTTGCACCCTACCATCCATGGCGATTGATGTGTCAACCCCTTAATTTCTTGATAGTTGTCACAACCTACCATCCATGCTGATTGAGGCGTACTACCCCCTCAACAAGGTGTGGTCACTTGCAAAACTATAGATACTTTTCATGAAATCAACACATATATACCTTCCTTTCATCATCATAAAATCATTCAAATCATAGTTCATGCAAAAGATCATCAATAACTCAAGGACCCTAAACCACATATTTTAT
>JAPFFP010062701.1:0-26434 GCA_026153255.1 Solanum medicagineum | reverse complement strand
ATTCTTCTTGGGAGCTCTCATCTCCATTTTTCTAAGTATGGAACTTCTTCTCCTTGCACAAGAAGTGCATATATATAAAAAAAATATCTTCCACTTGAACCAATCAAAAAATGCCACAAACATATAACCCCTCCAACAATTTAAATCTTATAAATCACACTTTAAAAGCAATTTACATTTAGTCCTAAACTTTTTCAAATCGAACCAATCTAGGACATACGATTTTCTAACCCCCAAAAATAATTTATTTTTTTTAAAAAAATTCCACTTGATATCTCAACGCTTAAGTCCTGAATTGTTCGAAATTTGTAACATTTGTCTCAATTTTACAAGCACTCCAATATTTCACAATACAGGTTCTAACATCACATGAGGACTTCCCAGGGGGTCACCCATCCTAGTACTACTCTCGCCCAAACACGCTTAACTTCAGAGTTTTGATGGGATCCGGTGCGTTAGTGCAGGGACGGTGATACGTAACGCTTGTAGCTCACTTAAGCGAATCCCACATCGGAAAATGAGGGGGAGTTCTTGGGCTATATGTTGAGGGTCTGGTATCCAACTTGTGAGGCGCCTTTTGGGGTAAACCCAAAGGGACAAAATCGTGAGGAGGACGGTGACACGTAACGCCCCGAAGCGGACAATACTTCACAGTGTTGGGCCAGGTCTTTACAGTTTGCATGCAGAATCAAGGCTCAAACAAGTAGATCATTGAAAGAAATTCAATTTGATCTTTAAGGTGGATCTTACTTAGTTGATCTTTGAACAGGAAAACATGACAACATTATTTTTTTAGTATTTTAATTTTAGAAGTGATATGTAAAAAAGATTCATAGAAATATAGATGTTTTCATATATATATATATATATATATAATTTTTTAGTGGATAGTGTGAAAAGAAACCTCAAAATAAATAAATAAATATCTTCACTTGATTTTTTTAACTTTTTTGCAGCAGCACATATCAATCTTTTCCTTTAACATCACCACAAATGTAAACCAAATCTTTGAAATATCTTCATCTCATTTACATAGCTAAAATATAGCTTGATTTTGACTGAACTTCTGATTTAGAAAAAAAAGGAGAAAAACATTGAGAATTTTATGTTCTTTTCTAAGGAAAAAACTTCTTTTTCATTGAAGATGAACAATTCCAAATGTCTCTGTTCATTGATATTATAAATGATAAATATGTGGACCGTTTGCAATGACCAATGGTCCCATTTATTTTTGTCTTTTATTTATTTAATGGAGTAACACCATTTGCAGCGACCAATAGTCTCATTATGTGTATGAATGATAAATATATGGACCCCATAATTCATTTTATTTGTGTCTTTTTATTTAATGGAATAAGAGAAAAAAACACTATTTGAGGGACCACTAGTTACTTTATATATATATATACGTATTTACGAAATACACCGTCGGATCACTAAGGCCGACTTTCGTCCCTGCTCGACGGGTGGGTCTCGATTAAATTTTGCTGAACTTCTTTTCACTTTCAGTAATTCATGAAATGATCGATAGATTTCTTGAAACAAACGAAAAGAAAATGAAAGATGACAATGCTACGCCTTGAACCACTCAGCCATCTCTGGGGTATTATCTCAATTCCAATAAAATGCAATCGAGTACTTCGGAATGGCATATACATCACATATCATGGATTTTTTTTAATTATATATATATATATATATATATATATATATTCTTTTTTTTTAATTCCTTTGTAGCTTTAAGTTAAAAGGGGGCCCACAATCCAAATGTCAAAAAATAAATGCAACCTCACACAACTTTGGTTGGTTATGCCTTTACCATAATAAATTTTTTTTGGTGTGATTAAATCTTCAAATTACAAAAGGAATGTCAAAATTGTTACCAATTAGAGATTAAGTAGGGCTAAGTTAATTAGGAGGTAAAGTATACATTTAAAAAACTTTAAAAAGTATACATCTTCCGAAAAACTTCTCTCCGTTTTTAAATTTCAAATTTTGAAAATCCCACTTTATTATCATTTCATTATTTCTTTTTCTCTCTTATTTTTTCTCTCATTTTATCTTCTTCTTCTTTTCTTGTTGTTACTTTCTCTCTCTCTTCCACCATTTTCTTATTTTTTATTTTAATCATCTGTGTTTTAGCATTCATCATTTTTAAGCAACTATCTACGAGCCATATAAAGTTCTACGGTTTGTGGAGGATTTCGTCAGATGATTTTCAGCAACTTCTCACTTTCTAATCCTCAGGGTACGACAATAATCTATGACTCGTATAATCTTTTAGGCTCGTTTGCATGTTCGTAGACTCAACTTAAGAAAATCTCCCCTTCACTCAATTTTGCTACAAAACCTACTCTACGGCCCCTGAAAACTTCCACGACCCATAAAGAGTGTCATAAAATAACAATTTCTTCAAGTTCTGCACACTTAGCCCAAAAATCATGTCAATCCTATAATCTTGAAAAACAAACATAAAAACACATCAAATCTACTAATATCGCTTTGAGAACACACAAAATTTCAAGTTTTAAGCATCAAAAGTGATGTATTTTGATAGCATATCAACACCCTTAACTTAAAATTGTTGCTTGTCCTCAAGGGACAGACTCAATCTACATAAGTAATACAGTAATACACTAACCTCAGTTTACTGGCACACATCATCTCAAACTCAAGCACAGATACCCACACCACTCATAAAAGCATATCATATAGCTATTAAGCAAACCAATGCAGATCAACACATGTGATAGTGCAACTATGACAAGCAAGACAATCATCGATAAGTAACAATCATTGACCAAGTCCAATATCAATAATGCAACGCAAGTGTCCTCACAGAAAGAAGTCTCATATCCTATTCGTGACGATATTTTTAGATTCAATGCTTGGAACTAAACAAGATGCACTCACTCTCACAAAATACAACAAAATACTATGCTCAACACCATATGCTAGCCCCTATATTCATGACTATGACCTTCATCTACTTGGACTAGGATCACTTTAGGACTTTATTGGCTTATAACGTAGGCTCAGGGGGCTTTGGTATGATACTTTGGGAACATAGTGACTAAATGCCCTCCATGACACTGCATTTTTTATACTTTTACCCTACCAACTCTGTCGTTTTCCATTTCATTCTCCCTTTCCCCTACTTTAAGATTTTCTAGGTGCCTTAATCTTATTATTTAGCTTTTTGCCTTTTGATTTCACATCATTTTTCTTTTTAGCTCATTGATTAAGCATTTACTAATTTTTCTTGCACCATAACACAATTTTATCCCTTTTTTCATGTATCACTAGCTTCCACCTCATTTTGTGTATTTACCCTTACACCAACCACTCTCGACTTAGGGTTTTGGCCCGAGTCGAGGTGCACAATATCCAACCTGGGAACTAGCGCCACTTTTGGTAGCCACCCTCAACTTTAGATTTTTGCAAAATGTTCAAGAAAGGACCAAGGCCAATTTTAGGATTTTATATTTAACAAGGCTAGGCAACTTAAGTTTCTACAAAGAAAAGGGTGCACGCAAGGCTTAAACATTGGGATCGAGGGATACATTACACATTTGGTTGGTTATTTAGGCTAAGTGGACTCATATGAACAATTGCCTAAGATCCTTTCCTAACCAACTAACCTACAGTCTAAGTTAGAGTAACAGGGCAAGTTCTGAATTGAAACACAACATATGAATTTAGCAAAGCAAGCTCACACACACATGACACTGATTATACTATTAACAAAGACTCCCATATCATGATTTTCATCATAATTTATCCCCACTTATCAGAACAAGCACTGTCAACCATCAAGCATGCATAGTTGCTATCAAGACTAACTAACAAAAATTTTGGTAGGTGTCATTTTTTACACAAAAACAAACTTATTCCATAAACATCAGTACTACATGCTACAAATACTACCTATATATCCAAAACATGCCGTTCAAGGAAAGTAAATATCCTTGGGGAAAAAAAATAAGCAAGGAAACCCCTAGGATTCAAAATTTGAGATAGTTGTAGGTCAAGGTTACTTAGACTTCACTGAGGCCTATAACTACCTACAACCCATCGAAAAAGATTTGCGTTGTCCTCAATGTACAAAAGAGAATAGTAAAGTACAGGGTAAAAAAGGAACATACTTGGACACCTAAGCGTTGGTGTTTGGTGACGTCTAGCCATCATCATCCTACTTGGTGGCCTCCTCAGTAGCAGGTTCATGTTTGGAAGGTTCAACACCCCTCATTCTCTCTAGCTCATGATCTTGTCTCATCTCCTCATCCCGTACCAAGCTCGTGGCAAGCTCTAACTTCTGCTCCTCTGTCATCCCCGCTTGCATCTCACTTTATTTGGATCATCAACGCAAGGCCTCTTCTCAAGGAAAGTGAGTGGTACATCCTTGGGAGCAGATAAATCAACTACCGGCTCTGAGGGGTCGGCTGGTGGGTACACAACCGATGCTGCCAATACTGCAGTCATATTGGCCCGAAGTTGTTGGATCTCTTTTTGAAGGGTCATAATATCTACAGGTTGTGTTGTGTTAAGGCTCTGCTGTACTTGCTACTCAAATGCATCAATGCGGCTGTCCACGGGCGTGAGTCTCTCTTTGTTAATGGCTGCTCTGAATGCTTGCATGTGAGCCTCAACCTTTGAAATGGCTTGGCGAACCCAGGGCTAGATCTGCTATAATAACCGAGTCAGTTATGACTCAATGCAGGCCAGCCTCTGCGCCATGGACTGAATAGAATCTGCTGACAAGTAGACTATGGCAGTGGGTGCTGTTGGTGTGGGCACAAACTCCGGGGCAGAAGCACTAGTTATGGGCCCCCTCTTCTCATCAGCCTCAATTTGTGGGGGCCTCTCAAGAGTGGATGCAGCAACAGTGGTGGTGGATGAAGGCTCAGGTGGTGGCACTGCAGCAAATATCTTTGACATTTGAGTTAGAGGGCGCAGTGCTCGCGAGAGGGCCACCAGATTATCATTAGCCTTGATCAGGCTGGCATTTAGAGTCCGGTGAGATGGAGGTGGACCCCTTCATGGCTACCTCGTGGATCTGCTCCTCAATAAGGTAGGCCTAGTCAATCTCATAGCCAACTAAGATGCTGGTAACCAATATAGCACAGTCCAACGTCAATATATTATCAGCAAGTGTAGACCGAATCTGTGATATCACCATAGCCCACCAAACTTTGACGGTGAAGCTGAGTGAGGCCTTCATAATAGACTCTGGCAAAGTAGCTATCCACTCAGGATCCGGGCCCTGCTATACAATCTGGTCGGTGACCCATCTCATCAAATTGGCCCTACGGGCCAGATCTCTCATCAGGGCCTTATCCCTGGTCTACCCCAATCTCCTATCGAACTCTGCTATAGATTTAGGGACTGGGAACTCAGGCTCAAATTGTACCCATGGATGGTAGTCTCTGAAATATCCACCTATTGACCCCTCATCCGTGTATATGTCAACAGGGGCTGGGTGAGAGGCTTTTTTCCCTTGGGAAGAGATCCGAGAATGATGGCCACGTAAAATGCATAGAACTCTCGAACCATGGCTGGGGAGTACTTCCCCAATGGTCCTGCCAACCACTGGAGCTCGTATCTGATGATAGTGTCTTGCAGGCCTGGGACACTGTCCAATCCTAAAGTAATAATATGAGGCTCCTCAAAAATGGAACGAGCTAGTTGGCTTCGCTTGTTCTTCTGTACACCCTTCGCTTAGATAGCTCGCATGCCCTCAACACACCACCATCTAGATAGAGCATCCAGAGGTGATGGTGATACCTGCGGGGCTGCGTAGGACTCTATCTCTGACTCGTCATCGGATCTTGACTCAGACTCCTTTTTAGAAGGAGTCATCTGAATATAACTGCTATCTTTGTCGCCTCCCTCTTCAGATTAGGGAGAGCAGACAATGATAGCCTGGGTTTGAGGTTGCTCGGCATGTATGGTGGCAACCTGTGTCTGTGGCTGCTTAGCATTTGAGTTAGGCTGGAAATTGAGCTCCTCTAGTGATTCACTAGCCTCGGAGGTGCCCTGATCCTCGAGGGCTCATCTCTTAATCTCCCCTGCAGGGGCCTAATCTTATCTCTCCTAGAATTTGGGGCCATAGTACCTAAAAAACACATATTTTGCAAACAAGATTAGCCTCACGATTCAAGGAATGAAAAGCAAAAACATTTCTGAAATAGTTACAGATGGATCTACGGAGGTACTTTTACGGGTCGTAGTGAAAACTAAAGGCATTCGTAGAAACAGAGTGCACTAATTTTGGCTACTGAAATTGCATCTACAAGACCAGGTACTAGTCATAGACTGAGTTGTAGAAGTGTTCTAGTGTTGAATTTTTACAGGCAGGGATCTACAAGACCATTCTATGAGTTATAAATTGATATACGAGTCGTAGAAGGTCTCGTCTGATAGAATCTCAAAAATTTTCAACTTTTTGGATTTTCTTACGAGGGGCAACTATGGCTCGTGGAATGTTCCACGGGCCTTAAGAGACCCTCGTAGTGTGAAGAACTAGACATTTTGATTTTCCAAGTCAATCAAATGGATCCCAAATGACATGTTTAGCATTTAAATCAGCATCGAAGTAACACATTACACACCCCCATATGATTTTAACAAATACCCAACACCCTACCGGCAATGATCACATACGAGCCCATCGAATCTCATGTTATGTGTTTCCAAAGCAAACCGACCCCGTTTGAATGTTTAAACATCAAAGCACACACATGTAATCACACATCATTTTTCAAGCAATATAGTCTATTCAATTCAAGCGACATGTGACGACATGATTTTCACAATGCATTATTCAGACACACAAAGCATGGACACACATGCTTTTTTGACTTTTAACATTATTCAAGCGTCGGCAACCTATCATTCACTATTAAATCCTAAGCACATACAATGTCAACCATGGACTCGAAGCCATACTAATTAAATTACCATACATATCAAGTAATAACAACCTAATCACATCAATTTCGATATATAAAATGATTTTAGGGCCAAGAAATTACTGAAGGTGAGTGAAAAAGATGCAAAAATTGAAGGAGGAGCCAAGAGGATGGAACCCTAGGTTTGCTGGAGGTGGCCGATAAAATTTGCCAGAAAAAAGGACGGTGGCTGGACGGGGGTGATCGAAAAATGCTAGGGTAGGAGGGGCGGGTATTTTGGGTAATTTTTTTGAAGAGTAGGTGTCAAAATTATTTGACCCCCTGTTTATACTTTGATCGGATCGGCCAAAATTATTGGGCCCAGGCTTCTATGAAACCCTGATTATGGGCCGTAGAAGATTTTATGACCCATAAATCCTTGTCTTGTAGATTGCCCTAACCTAACTTTTAGGAGATGGGTTCCCCAGACCACTCTATGAGTCGTATACTAAAATACGGCTTGTAGAGTTGGTTGTAGAAACCTCCATCACTTAGTCAAAAGGAGGAAACTTACCTAGGGTCCTTGAGCCCCATTCATGGCCCGTAGTTTCATCTACAGGTTGTAAGTTGGCTCGTGAACTAGAGTGCACAAAGTTTTTATCACTGGAAGTGTTCTATGAGTCAGTGTACGGGTCATAGTTTTACATAAAACCCATAGAACCAGTCGTACAAAGACTTCTTGTTGTCTTTTCAGCCAAAAATGGCTGACTTGGTCTTGTACCTGTATATTCTTCATAGAACACAATGTTACCCTATATACAACCAGTCCAATGTCCAAATATTACAACCACAATACTAAAAATTAAACCACCTACAAGTCTAAAAGCTATAAACAAAACAAGATAACCAATATTACATCAATTATCTTGGGTTGCCTCCCAAGAGCACTTGATTTATTATCGCGGTACGACTTGGATAACTTGGTTACTCTGACTTCACCAAGTGCCCAAACATTCATCTTCAAGTCGGCTGGCCTCTTTATCGACTGACAGTTATTGAAGATAACTTCGCCATCATTCAATCAGAACTTAAGTTGGCCTGCCTCTATATCCACTAGTGCTTGACTAGTATCTAGAAAGGGCCTTCCCAAGATGATTGGGATGTCAAAGTCAACTTCGTAATCAAGGATCACAAAATCTGAAGGGAATATGAACTTCTCTACTTTGACAAGGACATCATAGTGTATCCCTATAGGCTTCTTCACCGTACAGTCAGCCATTAACAATCATATGCTCATTGGAGTAGGGGCTCCCAATCTTAGCTTTTTAAAGACTGCAAGGGCATCAGATTTATGCTGGCACTAAGATCACACAATGCCCTTGCGAACTCCACATCTCTGATAGTGCAGAGTATCGTGAATATGCCGGGATCTTCTCATTTCTACACCAAAGACGTCATAGCATGCACACTTCAATGTTGAAGCTTTTGAGAGAGCTCCGAGCTTACAGTTTGCTTCTTTGTGACCAAGTCCTTCATGAACTTTGCATACCCTAGCATCTTCTCCAATGCCTCAATGAGGGTGACATTGATAGAGAGTTGTTTTAGCATGGAGAGGAAGGGCTTGAATTTACCTTCCTCATTCTTCTTTTTAATTCTTTGAGAGAAGGGATGAGGAGGTCTAAGAATGGGTTTCAACTTCTATGGGATCTATGCGACATCACTTACCCCCATTCTTGGTATGATCATCTCCGATCTCTGTATCTTTGACCTCAACTATCTCGTCACGAACATCATCATTATCAATCAGTATTGGAGGATCAATGGTCTACTTGGCACCATGAGTAGTCACCGCCATACACTGCCCTTCATTCTTTGGATTTTTCAGTGTATTGCTGGGTAATGTACCTTTCTGTTGCTGGTTGAGTTGAGTTGATATTTGAATGAATATTTACTCTAGCTATTTAATGTCAACAGAATGAGACTCGATTTTCTAATTAATGCTGGAGATGTCAGACTTCATCCCCCTTAATGTCTCATCTTGTGTTTCAGCTTTCTTCAATAGACGATCAGACATCTTCTCAACCCTAGAGCTATCAGCACTTGAATCATGATTATGTGGTGGCACAAAAGGACCATTCTTGTAACCATCTCTGCGACCCCAATCAACATCTCTATCCTGGCCTCTGTTTTTGTCATAGTAGCCTCCATGATTATTGTCTCTAAAGGTTCTATCCCTGTTCTAGTTCCGACCTTTCTTTCCTTGACCTTGGCGCCAATAGTCTTGATTGTACCCTTGAGAATTTGTTTGAAAACCCCACATCCGATCAGCAATAAAGCAAATGTGCTCTTCATAGTAAGGCTTCTCGTACATGAGTGCTCGTGAAGGCTGATGAGCAACTACATTCAGACGTTCTTGATTCTACTTCATCACCAACTCGACTTTGGTACTAATCCAAACATGCTCTTGCGTCATGTCATTATTTATTTTAACTTGAGCCAAACTAGTACTGACTCCACATGAGTCTTTGTTGATGACCTATCTCTCGTTCTTCATGCACGAATTGTCTTGACAACCCTTTTAATCTTCTCAGCAACCCTTGAAAATAGTTTATCTAAAAACATGCCACCCATGATGGTATCAGCAACAACTTGACTATTCTTGTCTAGGGCGTGGTTGAAGGTCTCCACTAAGGCATCATCAACTATCTTGCTGTCAGGGACACTTCTTAGACACTTTGTGAATCTCTCCTATGTTGTATTGATCGAGTCACCAGATAGTTGCTTGAAGTTATTGATCTGGTCTTTCAACTTGAGCTTCTTCAATCTCGGGAAGAACCTCTCCAAAAAGGCCTTCTACAATTCAGCCCAGCTGGTGATCAAACTCTATGGGAGCTTGGATAGCCATAGCATTACATCCCCTGTTAGAGATAATGGGAAGACACGAATCCCAACAACATTCATAGATAGATTCTAGTTTCCCTTTACACTCTTACAGACAAACACAACATTGTGTAGGTGGCTATGCGGATCCTTTGATGGTAAGCCCGCAAACAAGCTACGATTTTGTAGTATTTGAAGTAACTCATTCAAAATAATGAACTTTGTGTCATCCGGTAGTGGTGGTAACACTATAGCTCCAGTGGCATCCATAGCCATACCATTCAGTTGATATTGATTCGATCGATAAGCTTCGGCATTGAGATCCTGTGGATGTAAATCAATATCATCAAGTGGAGGTAGGTTATTATCATTCTCATTCTGGTTTAGGTTTAGAGCTGCATTAACTATGTTATTTGCATTGTCTTGGGCCATTTTTCTCAATGTTCTTTGGATCTCTGGGTCAAATGGAGTCCAGGGAATACCTCGACTTTGCATGTTGTGTATACACTACACTTGCACGCTGAAAAAAAATGAAAACAAAAAAAATGTAAAATGAGGAAAATAAGGATTAAATTCTTGAACTATTCAAATTAAACAAGTCTAGCCGTATCCCTCGGTAGTGGCACCAAAATCTTGATGTTGCCCAAGCTACATCTCCTTTTTGAAGGCTGAAGCAATCGTTGTCAAGATATATAACCTAACTGAGGTTAGGGTCGATCCTACAGGGAATAAGGTAGACTTAGAGAAATTCCAAGTAGCTTGAGTTGATTAACCTACTTATTTCCCCCAGGGGGGTGGGGGGGGGGATAAAACTATAGAAAGAAATTCTAGACAGAGACAAGTGTGAAATCAGTATGAAGAGTAACTAGGGTATTATGTTCCCCATAATTCCTAACTTGGTATTACTAGATAATCAAATTTTTTTCTAGTGTGTAGCATAGAGAACGGTATGTTAAGTTTACCAAACCATTTGATTCAGGAGAGAGGTAAAATTTCACTACGTGATTTGATCCATCTCTGTAGTGTGACATTACTAACCCTCACCTATTGTTCTGGTACATCCTCCCCTTGATCCAATTTGGTTGATTAGACGAGAAACACCAATCGAATCCTGTTAGTTAATCACTTTTTATATTCTACCTTTATCCAATCAGGAACACTCAGTGAGTTTTAACGTTGGCCACCATTAAAAGCAATCAAACTAAAGAGAACTAATTAATACATGCATGCACACTTTCCAAGAATTATGAATTATCTGATTTTAATTAGTAGTACTTCATGGTTCCCACAATCCTAGTTGTAGATTTAGCTACTCATTATCATTATAGATATAAGAATCGTTATATTTAATAACATAATTAAGCACTTACAAGAATAGAATTAAGAAAAAGAAATCCAAGCTCTTCAACAAAGATCACAAGTATGAATTAAGAACACAAAATATTGTTTCACAAGTGTCTCACAATGTTTTTTACTCTTTCTTACCGACTCTCCAATGTTCCTTATAAAAATATCTAAAAAACCTATTTATAGTATTTAAAATACAAAGACAATTCAAAATAGGAGAACTGGGTTGGCAGACACTACGAGCAACTTTATAGGCCGTATAGCGTTCTACGGCCCGTGGAGGGTTTCGTCTGATGACTTTTCAGCAACTCCCGCTATTTGATCCTTAGGGTACAACACCAATCTATGACCTATATAATCTTTTACGGCTCATCTTCATGTTCATAGACTCAACTTAAGAGAATCTCCCGTTCATTGGATTTTGCTTTGAACCTACTCTACGGCCTGTGAAAACTTTCACAACCCGTAAAAGGTGTCATAAAATAGCAATTTCTTCAAGTTCTACATACTTAGCCTATGCCAACCCTGTAATCTAGCAAAGCAAATATAAAAACACATCAAATCTTCTAACATTGTTTTGAGAACACACAAAATTACAAGTTTTAAGCATCAAAAGTGTTGTATTTCGATAGCACATCGCTAGGCCCCTAGGTTGGTTCGCTACAAACTTGGTATCAGAGCATGATGTTTTAAAATATTCCTAAGGTTTCCATGCATACCCCGTAGCATAGAGTCTCATTTAAGGTTGTGAAGCGTGCCACTATCTTGAGTAGAAGCTATGAGATGGTTTAGGAAAGTCTTCCCTTCTTTTTTATTCATGTTGTGCCTTAGAGTTGAATAAGGTTTTCCGCTAACTAATGATGGGGTTTTGCTTGTTTCTAGATCATGCCACCAAAAAGAGCTCCCTATCAACGAGGCACAAAACAACAAGTCTCTCCACTCAACAGGATGATGGAGTATCTCGTGCGAACTTTAAAGCCGTGTTTACCCTATTGGCCAAGCATTGGCCATCAAGCCAACGATAGTGGTACCTCCTTAAGTGTCTACTCCGGTCACGGGAGTATGAGATTTTACATGAATTAACACATTAAAGTTCCATAGGTTAAAGATGAATGAAGAACCTTTTGACTTCATAGAGGAGGCCTATCAAGTGCTAGAGGCGATGATAATTCCATCGAAAGAAAAGGCCTTGTTGGTGGTTTATCATCTCAAATGAGTCGCCAAGATTTGGTATGAGCAATGGGCCGACAAAAAAGGCCAAAAAGTGGGTCCTATTGGTTGGAAGGAATTCAAATGTGCCTTTTTGGATTGATTCTTCCCCATCGAGCTTAGAGAGGCAAAGGTCTAAGAATTCATCAACTTGAAGTAAGGGACCAGGAGTGTGAGGGAGTATGCCCTCAGATTCACTAAATTGTCAAAGAATACTCCATTTATAGTCATGAATCCGTGCGCTTGCATGAGTAAGTTTATTTTGGGTGTCTCCAAGTGGGTTTCCAAGGAATGCAAGATGGCCATATTGGTCAAGTAGATGGATATTTCTTGTTTGATGACATATATGGAGCAAATTAAAGAAGAGAAGCTTCGTGAAAGGTCAAGGTAGTCCAAGACGGCTCGAGTTGAAGGTGAGAGTAACTCTTACCAAAGAGGCGGTGATCTCAAATTCCAAGGTGACCAAAAGCAAAGTGGGCAAGTAAGATAAAAGGGCGGCTCCCAAGCCCCAGAGTCCAAATTGCCCTAAGTGTGGGAGGCCTCACAAAGGAGAATGTCAAGCTAGGTCAAATGCTTGTTTCACTTGTAGGAAACCTGACCACCTTGCTAAGGATTGCAGTAGCAGAGGCACAAGGCCTCAAGGCTAAAAGGGGAAAGTCAAGGGTGCCTAAATGATCAATTGATTCTATGCATTTCATGGTCACGAAGAGGTCAAAGAAGCTCCAGATATGGTTACCGATATGTTGAGAGTTTATGATTATGATGCATATGCACTTTTAGATTTAGAAGCAAATTTGTCTTTTGTAACCCCATTCCTTCCTTATAAGTTTCATACATGTCCAAAAGTAATCCATGAGCTCTATGAGGTGAGTAACCCCATAGGTGAGTCTATCATAGCCTGAAGAGTTTATAGAAGTTACCCCATTTCTATCTTGCATAAAGTCATTCCATGAGACTTAGTCGAGCTTTTCGTGGTAGACTTTAATGTGATTCTGGGGATTGATTGGTTGCATGCCTCTTATGCTTCCATTGATTGTAGAACTTGTAGTGTTAAATTCCAATTCCCTATTGAGCCAGTTCTGTAAGGAACCGAATATTTTATGACCTCATTGGAGCTTCGAAATTTGATTCCAGAAATATTTGGACCAATATGACACTCCATCGAAGCCCTCACGGTCCATTTGAGGCTAAACGAACTGTTGAAGTCTCCTTGGAGTGACCCTTGGCCTTATATAAAGGTGTTGGAGCTTTAAGGTGGAGTTTTAGACTAAGGCACGCCACATATAGACCCCACACGACCGTTTTACACTTCACGAACCGTGTGGTAGGCCATGTGGTGGCCTTAGCCTTGAAATTCCACAATTTTGGAATCAAGGAAAGTGGCACTAATTGTCTCACGGACTGTATGACCCCTCATGGTGTGTGAAGTCTCCCGTATAGATGTCGAAGTGGAAATTTTTTAAGTATTGGATCACCACCTCAAAACTTTGTTGTGAAGAATTTTCCAAGTGAAGTGGTACAGAGTAGTACACGGGCCGTACGACTTGGTATAGTGGGTGTTGGCATCAAATTTTTCTAAGTATGAAATCTTCAAGCTCAAGCTACACTCACTTGTAAGCCTTCAATTCAAGATTATTTTTGTTGTTTAAGGCCATCATGGGTCTCCTACATCAAGCCAAATTTAAAGGAATTCCATTGGTTAAATTTTTCACAAGAACCGATGGAAGGGTCAACTTTAAATGGTCATATCTCCTAGCACAAAAATAATGGGGTGGCTCACGACCTATCAAATTTAAGCTCTTTGAATTAGCTTTCCAACGCATTTAGTTTCACCTCATTCTGAGTTCGAATCAAGAAGTTATGTCCATTTTTGTAAAGCCCATATGTGTAGTGTTTTTTGAGAATTCGCTAAGTGAGGCATTATGGAAGGGTTTCACGGTCTGTGAAAACTTTTATGGACCATGAGACCTCCTTATGGGACCCTCAGCGAGACATGTTATTTTGCTTCATTAATGGTTCTTTGTTTTTTTTTTTTTTTTGTAATTATGACTTCTCCTAAGGGTCTTTTTATGACTTCCTATGCTATCCTACGGTCTCCAAATGACCTAAACTCTATTCCTCTCATTCGAATTCATTCCTCACATTTAAAATTCTCTCAAGCTTCTCTTAGGAACTCTCTCAAAGGCTCTTATGGAGACAAAGCTGGGGAATCAAGAGGAAACCCATTTATTCATCAAATTTCTTCTTGAATCTTCTTCAATAACTAAGGTATATGAGTTTGATTCTTAGTCCCTTTCAATCAAGAAGACCCAAACTCTTTTCAAGTGATTTTCATGAATTTTAGCTTACTTTAAACATGGGTTTTCAATATTATTGTTTACTGAATTCAATTGATGTATGAGCTATGTTTATTTATTAATTTTTAAAGTGAATTAAGCCCTAATATGATGAAATGCATTGAAGTTATGAAGTTATGAAAGTGCATGTCCCCTTAAAACTTGATTTACACATGGGTAATCTATATTAGTATTTAAATGTGAATCTTACTTATATTTTTACTTGAATTTTGGAATATATTGTTGATATAAGTTGAAATCTATATTACCCATGTTATTCTCATCTCATTAATAGCATGTGCATTAATGGGTGTCAGATTTTGTGAAAATTATGAAGTGGGTTAATGTGAGACCCCGTGTTTCTCATCTTCCATAATAGTATAGGGTGACATATAAGAAATATATGATTTTGGATAGAACCTAAGGATAATAATGCTATCAATACGTGGTAGTATCAAGGACCTAAAGTTTTAAGACAAAGAAATCCCCTAAATACATATTTGGGATTAAAGAAATGGTCCAAGTGACACCCTGCCCTTTTCAAAATGTTTAAATTACGTTTCACTTTTCGGATAGGACAAAAAGTATATACTTTGTTAATAAAAGATTTTTAAAGGGTAATTTAAATATCTCAAAGGCCATATGTTAAATTTTGGAATCAAGAAATTTTCAAGATAAAGGTGGGCCAAACTCACCGTATGCTTCTTTAAGAAATCCTTCTTAAATTTGGGTCAAATGTATCAGGTCATATCTCCCAATATAAGGATTAGAAGGTCCATGACCTATCAAATCGAAGATCTATGAGTCTAATTTGCAATGCACAAAACCATGCATCAAATCTACTTCAGAATAAAAATTTATGTAAAATTTACCGTGACTACCCGAGCAGGAAATTGGGTCATGGGTCGGGTCGGGCCAAGCCCAACTTTATGTCGGCAAATTTAACCTTTTAAAGCTAAAAATGAACCATATTCATCCTAAAATGGTTCATAAGATGAAGAGAGAGCTCCCACAGGTTCCCTAAGTGATTTAGGTAAGTTTTTCGCATTTTTACCATTAAAATTCGTCCTTGTGCCTAGAAATGCATGCCTTACGCTTTGCAACAATTTTCCCCTCCTATTAGCTGTGTTTGGATAGAAAAAATGTAGTGTACTTGCTGGTTATTCTTGGTTTGCAGCTGGTGTGTTTAGATAATAATTTTAGGGCTCTTTTACGATCATTTTTACAAAGTTCTACGGACGTTTCCTCGCATAAATACTATATAGCGAGTCTGACCATTAATGCTTGATTCTGAACTATTTATAGGTGTGTTTATGCTACGTACATATAGTGGTTGCAAAGCTTAGGACATAAGAAACAACTCTTGTGAAGAGACTTTGGGCCATTGGATGTCCATTAGAAAGGTATGTTAAGGCTAAGCTCCATCCCTCCTTTTAGCACGAAATCCAGGAAGTTTCCCAAAACGTCAAATGCAATATCTTACTATTCGGTTACTAGAAAGACCTTCTGTGAAAGGCATTAGGATTGCAAATGAGTTATTTTCATGATGGTATTAGGTTGACATTCCGTTTGTTCACTTAAACTGGACATCATTTTGACGGTTTCCTAACTACCTATCCATATGTTCGAGGTGTTTCTATTCTTGGTGTAGTTCCATTAAAATAAATCTAAATTATGAAGGGAATGTAGTAGTCATAATCAGTTTTTCTTCTAAACTAAAAACAGAATTGAAGCACTTAACAAGTAGCACGTTGATTTCCAATAATCTCTAGCGTAATGCTCCTATTTAAATTACTAAAGCACTTGATTCTATTTAAATACTTTCTTTTACTAGTTGATATGGGACCAAGTATAAGAATTATGTAAAACATCTTTACAAACATTTTTAGAGTTAAGGCCTCATTCTAAATGTTGAGTTAAGATGTCAAACTTATTCGAAAGACATTTAAGATCCCACGAGTCTCGTGTTTATGCTACAACAATGATTATGATGTTATGAGGATAAGTGAACCAATGAGACAAGATTGGCTAAATTTATGTTATGGCCTACTATGTGCATTCGGTGTTCATATCATACATGACACGTTATGCATGGACTTGAGCTATAATAAGAGGTATGGGGCGTATTTTCTTAAATGGTTATATATATATGTATATGGTATAGATGGCCACAGGTTAGCAAATATGATACCGATCAGATATCGGAAAGAACCACCACTACTAGCATTTGGTTGGGTATGTCATGCATTTGCACCTATATATATGTATATACGACATGCGATACTCGAGCATACCATGCATATTTGATCACTAGGAGGTTGATTGTTGGCTATTAAGGTTACTTGAGTTTTAGTTACAGTGGTATTTCTATGCATGAAGGTTTGGGTAGTGACTCTGATCCACCCATCCACTAGGAGCCCAGTTCAGCTGTGAGTTGGTAAGCTCTATCTCTTCCTGGAGCTTTCACAGGATGCTTACTTTTTGTTTTACAGTTACGTATAGTCGGGGCCCTGTCTTGACAATACTAGTGATTCTCTTAGAGGCTACAGTCGACATGTTATTTTGGATTGGTTCTTTTGTGCCTTTCTGTCTCCAGTCATAGGACTGACATATATATATATATATATATATATATATATATATATATATATATATATATATATATAGTGTGTGTGTGTGTGTGTATGTGTCTGTACCTCTGTTGTTGCAGCCTTGTGGGCTAGCTAGTACATCGTTTTGGTTTATCTATGTTGCTATACATGATTTGCTGTCTCCCAGGTCATTACCTAAATGGTCCAGGCTTAGTTTTTCAAACATTATGCTGCTCAAATTTCTTCTGGTCCCTAGTTTAATCAACTAGCATGTTTAATGGCTTACTCGGCCAATGATGGTATCGAGTGCCAGTCACTCCTCCCTGTTTTTTGGGGCATGACAAACATGGTATCAGAGCAGGTCGTATCCTAGGAGTCCGCAATGCCATGTCTAGTAGAGTCTTTCTTATGGGTGTATTGTGCACCATACTCATATTCAGGAGGCTACAAGGCATTTAGGGATGGTTACCTTTCTTTCACATATTAGATCGTGCTATAGAGCAAAGTTATAAGAACATATGAAATCTTAATCGTGCTTTGTCGTTTGTCTTATTTGTTAGGTTGTCTATATTCTGAAGATGGCACAATGTGAGGTAGATATGGATCCGAGAGAAGGTATCAGTTGTTCTTTGCCAGGTCAGGCAGATACACTCCCCATTGAGGTATGTAGAGAGCCTCCAGTATCTATAGTACCAGATTCACCAACACCTATTGAGGGCCAAGGAGGTCCAATACCCCCAACCCTACTTGAGACTGGGGAGCAGGGTATGAGAGAGGTTGTTCAGCTACTGACAAAGATGGTTTCTATTCATGAGAGACAACTAGAGACGAGAGCAGACACCAGAAGGGATCAAATAGAAAGCTCAAAGGTACGAGCTTTTCTTCACTTAGCCCCTCCAGTATTTACAAGGTACAGTTCCACTGAGGATCCATAGGACTTTATAGACCATAAAAAAAATTTATAGAGTATTGAGGATGATGCGTGCCTCTGTCATCGAGGCAGTGGAGTTGGCTTCTTTTCGACTATGTGATGTCGCCATTTTGTGGTACGAGGAGTGAGAGAGCTCTAGAGGGCCGGGTACTCTGCCAACAGAGTGGGAGGACTTCTCTGAGGCATTTTTAACTCATTACTAGCCACGGGAGGTTCAGGAGGCCCATCTTGACCAGTTTATCAGTTTGAGGCAGGGGGATATTAGTGTAAGGGACATAGGCTTAGGTTTAACTCTTTGGCTAGGTATGCACTAGATATTGTATGTACCATGAGTGATAGAGTTCATCGTTTGTAGATGGTTTGGGGGATCATTTGATCAGAGACTGTAGGATAACCTCTTTACAGGATAGTGTAAATATTTCCTATATACAAGCTTTTGCTCAGACTATAGAGGACCTTTTTATCGAATTCGAGATACTCGTAGAGATAGGGAGAAGAATAAGAAGGCTCGTCTGTAGGGTCTTATAGGGAGCCAGGGGGTGAATTTAGGCCTTTTTTTCATCGATATCCACCGCCATCAGTAGGTAGTTCCCTTCCATAGATACAGAGCCAGCGATTTGATCATTATATTCAGTCAGGGACGAGGCAGAGTTTACGCCAGCCTGAGAGCCATCGGCAGGAGCGCTCTGCAAAAATGAGACAACCTACTCCTCCATGTGCACAATGCGGTAAGCGTCATAGTCGATAGGTGTAGAAAGGTTTCAGGTGCATGTTACCATTGTGGGCAGATAGGACATTATATTAGCCAGTGCCCGGGGTTAGGTAGAGGTACAACAGTTAAGCCTTCAAGTTCCACTACAATCTCTTCATCCTCAGTACGTGCTCCCTGACCAAATCCACAACCTACTGTCATGACCCAAAACAGGCCGTGAGTGGCAGCCACACTTAGAGAATTTGGCATATAATTTCTTCTCCCTTAGCAACCCTAGAACAATTCTCAGATGCTCTTCATACTCTTTTTTGCTCTTTGAGTAGATCAATATATCATCAATAAAGACAATAACAAAGAGATCTAGGTATGGCTTAAAGATTTCATTCATCAAACTCATGAAAGCAGCAGGACCATTTGTAAGTCCAAAAGACATAACAAAAAAATTCGTAGTGCCCATACCTTGTTCAAAAAGCAGTCTTTGGCATGCCAACCCTGGTACTTTTAACTAGTGATAACCAGACCTCAAATCAATCTTTGAGAAGACACAAGCACCCTGCAACTGATTGAATAAGTCATCAATACGGGGAAGAGGGTACTTGTTCTTAATAGTTACCTTGTTCAGCTGTCTGTATTCTATACACATACGAAGGCTACCATCTTTCTTCTTCATAAAATGAACCAGAGCATCCCAAGGAGAGACACTTGGTCTAATAAACCCTTTACCCAACAACTCTTGAAGTTGGACTTTCAACTCTCTCAATTCAGCGGGTGCCATTCTGTAAGGTGGAATAGAAATAGGATGAGTACCTGGCTCTAGATCAATACAAAATCAATATCCCTATCTGGTGGAATAATAGATAGGTCTGCAGGAAAGACATCCACAAATTCACGCACTATTGAGACATATTCAATTGAGGGCACTTCAAAACTATCATCCCTGAGATGTGCTAGAAAGCCTAGACAACCCCTACTCACTAACTTCTTAGCGTGCAGAAAAGAGATGATTCGAACTGGAGAAGGAAAATAATCACCTTCCCACACCAGCTGATCCATCTCAGGCTTGGCCAATGTCACAATCTTAGCATTGCAATCCAAGATAGCAAAATTTGGAGAGAGCCAAGTCATACCTAGAATAACGTCAAAGTCAACCATCTCTAGAATAATCAGATCTACATAAGTTCTACTTCCCATAAAAGTCACAAGGCAAGACCTATACACCTTCTCAACTAACATGGACTCACCAACAGGAGTGGAAACACGAATAGGCGTATCAAGTAGGTCATAATACAAATTAAGTCCATCAATAAAAATAGAAGATACATATGAAAAAGTAGATTCAGGATCAAATAATATGAAGGCAATATGATCGCAGACCAGAAAGGTACCTATGATAACAACATCCGATGCCTCTACCTCTGGCTCTATCACCTGTATGACCATATCCTCTGCCAGAAAAACATAACAATGGGCTCTATCACCTGTATGACATATCCTCTGCCAGGCTGCGTACCAGTCATTCCAACCTGCTCGCCACCCTGGTTCGATGGGTGTCCTCCATGACCTTGGCCACCACGTCCTCTAGAATGATGATGTCTATATAACCACCTTGACCTCTAGCTGTTGCACCTCTATAACCTTGATCATACCAAGTCTGGCTTGGCTTCGGACAATGCCTTCTAACATGCCCAACCTCACCACATCAATGACAAACCCTAGGATCAAGTGTGGGCCTCTATAAAGATGAAGAAAAATGAATATAACCCCAAAAAATAGGGAGAGGCTGGCTAATTCTTGATGGAAGCCCATCCGAAACCTTCAATGAAGACTCAATCGGAGGGGCTGAATACCCACCTAAACTCTGTCCTCTGGAGTAAGAACTGCTAAACTCTCCTCCCTTACAGAACTCCTTAAATATTGCCGTCTTGGTGAAGTCATCTGGCTTCACCCTCTCTGCCTATATAACAAAATCAACCACTTGCTGAAAGAACTTTGCTGAATCAGCCACCTGCAAGGCTAAAATATGCAAATCTAACCTCAATCCCTTCACAAAGTGAGGAATCCTCTCCTCTAGACTGAAACAAAGCTGGGTAGCATATCTAGATAGAGCATGAAATTTGGCCTCATAAGCTGCAACAGACATCTTCGTTTGCTCTATATTAAGAAACTCATCTCTTCTCTTGTCCCTCAAGGTCCGAGGAATATACTTTTCCATAAAAAAGTTAGAAAAGGCTGTCCAAGTCATAGGTGGTGCTTCTGCTAGCTAACACTCAACATGCGACCTTGACCATACTTTAGCATCTCCCTAAAGCTGGTAGGTCACGAACTCAATGCCAAATCGCTCTACTATATCCATCTTATGAAGCAACTCATGGCAATCAACAAGAAAATCATAAGCATCCTCATATTTAATGCCTCTGAAGACAGGAGGTTTCAACTTTAAGAACTTGACAAAAAGATCATGCTGGTGACTAGTCATTAGAGGCCCTATAGTCAATCGGGTAAACATGTGTGTCTCTAAGGATGCATCTACATGATGGGCCACAAACAGCTGCATGTTGTAATCCCTGAACCTGAGGTGCTAGGGGTGCTTGGCCCTGATTGGATAACCCACTGAGATAGGTGAGAACCTGGTGGATCATCTCTGGGGTAGGCTGGGGTGGTGCTTCCTTATTTTGAGACTGCTTATCCACCACCTCAATATCCTCTCTAGCTACCTCATCAACTGGTGGAGGGGTCGCTGCTCTTTCCCTTGTTGGACCAGCGACTTGACCCCTACCTCTGGTGGGATTTCTCCATGACCTCTACCACGACCTCTCATCACTCTTCCTCTTCGGCCTACGGCCCCAACGACTGGCTCAGGCACTATTGTTGCTTTAGTTCTAACCATCCTGCAAAATGGAATGAAGCCACCTAGATACCAATTGGATTTAAGTAAAGCACAAAAGACATAAAGAAAGGAGTCTTCCTAAGGTCCTGTAGCTTCTCGAAGAAAAGTAAAGGCATCCCCGTATCGTTCCGCAAGACTCTACTTGACCTATCCTTATGTGATGAGATCATTGAACCTAAAGCTCTGATACCAAGTTTGTCACGACCCAAAATGGGCCATGAGTGGCACCAACACTTACCCTTCTAGGTGGGCAAACCAACATATAAATATCAATCTATACTAACAGTTCACTTATAAAATATGATAACAATTAAAAAGGTTAAACTCATAAAGCAGAAACACCGAAAATTACTAAGTTTATTACTTAATGTTCCCCAAAATTTGAAAGTCATCACATCAAGGAGACTAATATAATAATACCAAGTCTAAGAATGTCAACACCAAAATGAATAAACCAGTGGTTTATGTTCAAAGCTAGGGACACTATGACAAGGCTAATTGGATCCACGCGATCTAGAAAAATAGCTCACCCTAGAATCTGATGTGCTGAAGACTAGCTAGAGCTGAGGTTGAGTCGAAGTCGGTGGAACACTCGCTATAATCCACAAAACAAAAACAGAAAAATTAAAAGTAGGAGTCAGTATGGACAACTTTTACTGAGTAGGTATCATTGACTGACTCAAAATAGAAATCAATATGCATAAAATAATAGCAGGAAATCAACCATAACAATTAACAGGCAGCAACAACAAGAATAAGTACACAACCAATCAACGATATTAATGATACACATGAGGACACAGGCCTAAACATCACGCTTCTTTTGGGAGATAGGTTCTTTGAATTGAGTATATTAAAGTATTTTAACATGCTTTCCTTTATTATTATCGTGCTGGACGTGACACCCGATCCTATAATATCGTGTCAAAACATGACACGCAATCCATGATATATGTATATATATGTGTCGGACGTGACACCCGATCCTATAATATCATGTCAGAACCTGACACCCGATCTATAATATATGTGTATATATGTGTCGGACATGACACCTGATCCTATAATATTATGTCGGAACGTGATACCCGATCCATAATATATATAATTCATTATTCTTTATCATTACTTCTCACTTCATTACCAATGTTTCATCAAGCCTTCTTTATTCAAGGCATCACTTTACGAAATCAAATTCAAGATTATGTGTTTCATGGTCTTGGAATTGCAGACCAATCACAATAATAGATCAGTCAACCAAACCACAATAATTAAATGTATATAAAATTTCACAGCTTTACTTAATGACTATCAATCGCTATTAAAGAGTCTCTTTATTAGATAGAACAAGCCATAACCTACCTCAAACCGAAGAATCAAAGCCAAGATAGTCCACCACTGCTTTTCCTTCCTCAATGCCTCAAGACCTTTTGAATCTATCAAATATATACATCCATAAGTAACGAGTCCATAGACATCCACATTAGTATATGCCTAGCCTAGACTAAAAACTCGCTCAATTTCCAATTAAGTTCCAAAATTTCAAGTCTAGAATTAAGTTATAGTTTCTCCACATGAACTTGTTTTATAAAGTGATAATCATAAGAATAAACTAAAATGAAACTACACTAAAATCAGTGATGTTGCTAACGACGAACTGCGCTGACCAATTTCACATTCTATACCATTATTATATATACGTATGTGTGGATTTTAACACCTACTGCAACTTCTATCATTAATAAATATATATTAGGCGAATTAGAGAATTCTTCTATACAACAACTGTTTACATTATATTCCTACCCCACTGACACATACTCCAACGTCTGACATTTCTTTTCAACCCCATATTCCAACACATATTACCATTAATCAACTCATGAATCTTAGCAACAACATATACTACTTATATGCCCCTGTATCTAATTACTAATAAAGATATGTTAAAACAAGCTAACTGGAAGTGATACCACACCACGGGAAAATTAACTGTAGGAATTACTATTCCAACACTGACATCATATGAATACACCTCTTAATTCCTTGCTTGTAATTGACCAATTACTACACCCTATTCACCCACTAAAACTTGATCCAATAGACAACAATCACTCTACCAATTTCATTCCCTTTGCTTTCACAACTTAAGCTATATACTAATAATAATAACTAGTTTTCATCTACGTGCTTTGCACATATGTGCCACGTCAATTTAAATATTATGTATAAATAGTACTTATCATTAAATAAATACAATATTCATATAAAAAATTAAATAAATACTATAAGTTTGATGCAATAATTTAGGGCAAAGATGAGAAAATCAATTCAATTGCTTATAATATAGACATGTTAATAATTTTTTAATACATAAAGTAATAATTTAGAGTTAAATAATTAGAAGTTAAGTAATTAACTAATTACAATTTAATGTAACAAAAGATTCCTAAATATAAAAGGAGTAGTTTAATATTTCCAACATAATTTACTGAATTTTTTCTTTTTAATTTTGTTGTATTATATACTTTTATTAAGAAAATATTTGATAGTGAAAATTTTATGTAATTATTACAAAGAATAGTCCTAAATCAAAAGTGAATTCTAAGTATAAATAAATTCTAATCCAAAAGCGAATCCTGAAACTAAATAAATAAAAGATTAAATAATAAATTAAGAAAAATATTAAAAAAACAATTTTGTCTAAAGAAGAGTCTTTGCACGTATGTAACGCGTTAATTAATAAAAATTGTAGAAAAATGAAAAGATTAATACATATGTAACTTATATCATTGAGTACAACTATAAATAATTACGTAAATATATCATCAAGTTTATAATTACGTAAATCAACTTCATTTTATTTGACAATATTAGTAGACAAAATAATTCAATGTACTTCTGATTTTATATATACACACACACACACACACACACACACACACACATATATATATATATATATATCCTTTCTTTTATTCAGAGACGGTGCCTGCATTCGAGCTCTAGCTAAATTTGAATCACACATTTTAGAACTCATTTAGGGATAAAGCTCCCAACAAAATTTTCTCTATACTAAATGCTTGGGTCCGACACCTATATATATAGATATTTCCTTTCTTTTATTCGGTGATGGTGCCTGCATTGGAGCTCCAACTAAATTTGAATCACACATTATAGGACTCATTAGGGATAAAGCTCTTAACAAAATTTTCTCCATACTCAATGCTTGAATCTGACATCTTTGATTAAGAATGAAGCAGTCTCATTACTGCATCACACCACAACCTATATTGATAATTCTATGTTCTAATATTCAAGGAAAAGAATATCTTAGTTTATCAACAGACTGAACACAGTAGTTTTAAAAACTTGGGTCATATATAAAGATATATATTCAATTCTAAAGGCGAATCTAGGAATTCAAGAACATGAGTGCACCATTACTTTATTTTTAAAAAAGAGGGACAAAATGGTGGTGTTGGCAAGGATTGAATCCCAAACCTTTATGCTAAAAAAGAACCCTTGGACCAGTGAACTAACTTGTCATTTTGAGGATGGGTTCCTTTAGCTAATATTTAATATAATCTTTAAGAATTATATAAGTAATATATTGTATTTAGTCGGATGACCATGTGTTCCCGTGACCCAAAAAATAGACATAAGTTCACCTCTGATTCCTTCCAAGCATGCATACATACAAATATAAATTGAATCCAATTCAAATGCAGACAAATTATCAACAAACATGCGTATAAATTACAAAATAATATAATATTATGAAAAAGAGAAAAAATATTATTACCTTTAAACCCATCTGTATAAGCGTGTTGATTTAAAATGAATATAAATTTATTCCTTATATAAATAATATGTGTTTTAGTGCTATTGTTTAATCAGAATTAGTATTGAATTTTAGAACTTTATGTTTTAAAAAGACCTTTTATTATTATTATTTTGAAATTCTTTTTTGATTTTTTTGGGTCAAATCTGTTCTTTGAAAGCTTTTTTCAATTTCTTTTGACTATTTTTAAGCCTTTTTTGAGTTTTTTTGCCTTGCACATTTCCTTTTTTTTCTTTTTAAACTTTTGTTTATTATTATTTGAATTTATTTTACTATTTTCTTTAGAAATTTTAGTTGGAAAAAGATTCTTTGTATAGAAATTTAACTATAATAAAAAAGACCTTTTATTATTATTATTTTGAAATTCTTTTTTGATTTTTTTGGGATCAAATCTGTTCTTTGAAAGCTTTTCTCTATTTCTTTTGGCTATTTTTAAGCCCTTTTTAACTTTTTTTTTCCTTTGCACGTTTCCTTTTTTATTTTTAAACTTTTGTTTATTATTATGTGAATTTTGTTTTACTATTTTCTATAGAAATTTTAGTTGGAAAATGATTCTTTCTGTAGAAATTTAACCATAATAAGAAAATCTTCTCCATTTAATTTATTATTATATTTAATATAATTGAAATAATATTATAATAATTAAAAAATGGTGAAAAGATAATTTTATCTAAAGAGGAATCTTTTAATGAAGTGCAAAAAGTTCAATCAACATTATTAAGAGCCTTCACATTTTTAATATAGTATAGAGGTCTCCTACAAATATTCATAAACACAGAATTTAAGCATGGCTGAAATACTTTACCT
>JAPFFP010062675.1:0-26441 GCA_026153255.1 Solanum medicagineum | reverse complement strand
ATTAGTGACCTACATCTCCTCCCATACAAAGTCTCATAGGGAGCCATCTGAATACTTGCGTGATAACTCTTGTTATATGCGAATTCGATTAGAGGTAAATGATCACCCCAATTACCCTTAAAGCCAAGGATACAAGTCCTCAACATATCCTCCAATATCTGAATAGTACACTTTGCCCGCCCATCTACTAGGGATGAAAGGCAATACCAAGATTCACCTTTGAACCCAGTACTTTCCGGAAAGATCTTCCGAAATTGGAAAGTGAATTGAGCTCCTATGTTCAAGATGATAGATAAGGAAGCTTCATACAACCTCAGAATCTCACAAATGTACAATTTGACATACTCTTCTGCAATTAACTGCTAGGAAGTGAGCTGATTTAGTCATCTTATCCACAATCACTCATATCGAATCATGATGCTTTCAGGACCTTGGCAAGTATATAATGAAGTTCATATTGATCATCTCCCACTTCTATTCGAGAATTTCAAAGTTTTGAGCCAATCCACATGGCATTTGATGCTTAACTTTAACCTGTTGACAGTTCAGACCCTTTGTCTTGTAGAACACCCTCTACCTCTGATGTCTCTTCTAGGAGGCATGATCACAATTCTGCAATGCGCAAAGCATGAATTGGAATTGAACTTTCACAGAGTATAACTCTATAACACGATTTAGAACATGAATGAAGGGAAACAATTCCTAATGTCCTATAACTGTTGTTTATCAAGTGTAGTCGATAACACACCTATAAATAAGACTACTAGACATGGATTCATAGACTTACTAGGACACTTGAACTCGTGCTCTGATACCAAGTTTGTCACGCCTCGGGAGGGGAACCAAGACGTGGCCGGCACCCAGTGACTATATCTAGTCCCCAAGCGAACCACTTGGCCTCATCACCTTCATCCATTCCCACATTCTACAAAACGACGGAAGACATAAGGAATAAATGGGCACAACTAATCATCTAGTCTCAAATAATAATATAATGAAAGGCTAGTAGAAAGAAACCAACTCACAAGTTCCAACATCAACATCTGACTCTACTCTATAAAGCCTCTATCACTATTAGGTGGTGCCAATTATAGACCCATGGCTACCTCAATCAAAATAAAAAGATAAGCGAAACTAACTCTAAAGCATGATGAAAATAATGTAATGAATCCTCTGAGGTAGGGGAGGCTCACCAATCTGCTGAACGCTCGAAGATCCTCAATGATTCGCTTGCTGATGACCTCTATCATGCGTATCTACATCATAATACGATGCACCCCAAAAGGGAACCTCAATTCTTGGAATGTACTGGTATATAAAATAGCTGAGTGAAATCAAAATAGGAAAAATAATATAGAAACAACAATCAACATCAATGATAGTAAAAATTAACATGTCAAATGCCTATCTAAAGCAAGAAGAAAGCATAGACAAGTGACCCATCAACTCATAAACCATATCAAACTCATCTCATCTAAACTTGTCTCATCATCTCATCTCATCTCATCTCGACTTGGATTACTCAGTTTAGGAACTTTCTTGGAGTTTCTCTTAACAGACAACAACCACTAATGAGCCAGGGTTATACAACAATCACCCTGATGTTGCCACCGCTGTCCTATACTTGCTAGGTATTGAACAAATATGATCCATAAGGAATCTGAACTCTGCCATCCTATATTGATTTCAGGGATGTAAACTCGAGAGGGGACCATGAGATGTAATGGTTTAATCCTCTCCTACGCTGGGCCGGTTTAGGTAATGAGTGCAAATGGGATTCACTCTTACTCATTTCGGTGCTCGATACTCCTCCCAAGACTCAATTCTCATAAGACTCCTCGTCGCCATCTCAAGTAGCCTTATGGAGGCACTCATTGTCTCAATTGGTCTCACGAAGACTTTTATCATCTCAATTAGTGTCATAGAGACTCTCATCATCTCAATTAACTCAAACACAAGGGTCCTCTATTATTTCAGGGACTTTAATGCATCTCAATTAAATCAAACTCAAGTGTCCTCTATTCAGGGAGTTTAACTCATCTCAATGCACTCAATTCTCCTCTAGGAGCTCAAGGACCCTGATCATCAATTAGAACAAGTCGTTTAGACATAACATCAAGAACTAAATTATAAAGACTCATAGGATAATCAAGCTCAAATAACTCAACCTCATTCTCACATCAAGATTCCCATCATCATACTCACATCAAGGCTCTTAACTCTATCCCTAGGTTCATTCATGCATGCTTTCAAAAGTTAATGTATAGGGTTTATACAATATCTCATGAAAAGTATTCAATTTAAGAAAATAAGCTTATAATGATCATCAACATATGAAAATACATGTAATAGATACAATTTTCAAGGAAATAATCAAGAAAGTATTTCAAGAAACATATACGGGGACTCATGGACTCTCAACTCATCTTTGACCATCTATAGGGCACATGGGAGAACAATCTCACGCTTTTGTTTAGCCTTACATACCTGGGATAAAGCTCCTTAAATCAGCTGTCAAGAATTCTCCAATCTCACGTTCTTCTTTCTTCTCTCTCTCAAGCCCTACCTTTCAAGTATTGTGAAGAAGGACTTAGAATGGGGGTTTTGACCCTATTTACTCCTCAAAATGACCTATATGTGTCATGGGTTAAGTTTAGAAAAAGGTGCGGAAAAGTCTAGAATGCCCCTCAAAAGATTTAGAATTATTAAACTTGGTGGAACAAGTCAGAATAACAGGTCCGGGACACGGACCTATAGCACACCTGTGAATTTTAGAAATTCAATCCGGTCAAAAAATTGAGGAAATACACAGGTGTGGGTCCGTGATAGGTCCACGTCGCAGAGCTATCACGTGCCCTCACTGTTTTGGGTCCACAATGTGTCCGCGTCGCAGCCCTGTCGCGTACCCTTACTGTTTCTGGTAAATTTTGTGAAAATTATTTTTCGACTCGATTACTCTTAAATTGGGTCAAGGTCATTTTCCTACTCAATTTTCTGCGCTGATCGGAAATCCGGTCTTAGATTTCCTATCCGAGGTTGGGAAGATGCGTTATGCGCACGTCTCCATTCTAGGGGTATTTTGGTAATTTTACCGGGTGTTACAAGTGAGGCCATACTTTGTCAAATTTTCATCCATTCACTAATGGCATTTTCATAAATTTTAATTACTCTAATGATCTTTTTAGACTTCCAAAGCTATCTTAACCTTCCCAAAAGACCTAAACCCTATTGTAAAGGATCAAAGTCATTACTCTCATCTCAAATACATTCTCAAATTCTCTCAAGAGCCTCTAACATGACCCTAATACAAATTCAAGGAAACTCAAGAGCAAGCTTTGGATTCCAAGACCTACTTCCAAACTTCAAGCCTTTCACAACTCAATTTCAAGAAACTCAAAGTCTTAGGTATATAGTTTGATCCTTGATTCCTTCCAATCAAAGAGACCCAAAATTATTTTCAAGAAAACCTACATGAGTTTTGCTTACTTTAATTTGGGATTTTGAATAATATGATTCCTAAAATTTGGTTGATGCATGAGTCGTGTTTATTTGATGATTTTAATGTGATTTATACCATTATATGAGGATTTACTTTGAGTTTATGAAATTATAAGTATGCATGTCCCCTTTAAGAATTATTTATGCATGGGTGATTACACTATGGATTTAAATATGGATTTAATTATGTTTTCACTTCAATTTCATATTATAAATGTTAATTTTAGATTGAATCTTAATTACTCATGTCATTCTCTCATTGTTCATAGTATATGCATTCATGTACATGGATTATTTTGAGAAATTATGTTATGGATGAAGCTCAATTTTGTTTTATGGTATGATTTTGATAAAATGTTGGTTATGACAATATTGTGATCATATATATGTCTTTGATTTTGGCTCTTTGAGTATTTTGGGTGCTTGCACCATTTTATATATGAATGGGCTATTCCTATGCATGAGTATATAGACTATGAAATTATGTTTTGTCCTTTAAGCCTAAGAATGCATTGAAATGATTTGAAAAATGACTATTGCCTCTTTGAAAGTATGTATATGTATATTATAAGTATTCTTGTGGGATGATGACTTAGCACCGATGGATTGAGGGATGGTGCTCTCTTTCCTTTAATTATGTGCCTAGCATAGGGTCCTTTCCAAAATGGGATGTGTTCCCATAAGGAGAAGAACTGATTTGATTTGATTTGTGATTTGTGGAAATCCTATCCGTAATGGGATATGTTCCCGTAAGGAAGGTTGCTTCATACGAAATGGGATGTGTTCCCGTAAGGTGAAGTATGGTTTACCTTTGACAAGTAGAACATCTCTTTATTGGTGAGAGGTATTCATTGGGATTCCAAGTAATAGATCGCTTGGTCGTACTCATGTCGGTTATTATCACATCCCCACTATAAATATGAGCAACATTTGTATTTCATGCATCATGAATTTTATGACATCTTGTTATACTTACATTCCTTGTTATATATCTCTTTTGATAGTATATACCCTTGTCATCTAACATTGATATGCAGGTTTTGGTAAGTTACACGCATTGCACCCCGCATACTTAGTATATTCAAATGCACTAACACATACTCTTGCCCACATGATTTTTACCATGTGGGGACCAGGGACCTTGATCATCCACCGTTTGACGCTTAGCTTGGATTCTGATTTTGCTTGTAGTGGTGAGTTCTATATTTCAAGGGATGAACCACCACCCATCTATCTATGTTACCGCTTCATCTTTGTACTTAAGGGTGAGCCCAGGGTATCTTGGCCCTCGACCCCGTCTATGTAGAGGCATTATTGGACGCCTTGTAAACCTTTGTACGATATATGCTATGAGTTATGGTTAAGTCTATGTTATGTATTTGGTTATTTAAGTACCGATATGTAGCTTGCTCTTATGTTGATAAAAAGATCCTAGTCCCGAATTGCCCCCATAGCGTGAGTCTTACTTTCTCGTCTCTTAGGACTATGTGTTGATTGTTGATTATGCTTCTGAACCGATGATGCGAGTTTTGGTATCTTGAGACTTGTTTGGGGACTCTTGGGTTCCCATATGCTGCGTCGCATCTACGCCCTAGGTCCAGGTCGTGACACTACTCCATACATATAGGAGTAAGGTTTGTGTACATTTTATTAGTATCCTTGACCTCTCTTATGGAATCACACTATTTATGTTGTTCTTGTTAAAATAATTAGTTGGAGGAAATATGAATAACTAAGATTCCTATAATTGATTCCAACTTGTTTGTATTAACGTAGAGTTTATTTATATCGTATTCCTTGTTTAGATTTCAAAAAATATTATCTTAAAAATGCTACTTTTGCTACATAATAGAAAAAAGGTTTAGATATATATTTCTAATCTGACACAACTGTTCAGTATAGTTTAACATATATAGCAAAATAAGTAAATCAAAGATTTTATTGAAATTATTCTTTTGAATTTTTTTTAAAATGCTAACAATTTACACGGAACTAGTTCCTTGCTCGCTTAACATGTGGGAGAATGAAACTAAAATTATATTAGAGTTATTTATCACGTTGTTGTATACTAAATATGGACTATTACTTATTTTCTTCATTAAATAAATTAGTTACATGTTTTGGTCAAATTTTGACAATTCTCACAAAATGCAAAATCTTACTTAAAATGGACTAAGGCGATATAATTTTCCCTTTTAAATGAACAATAATTTATGCTTCAATAAATTTCAAACGTGATTGGTGAATGGAGATGTCCTTATAATGTATTTGCTAGCCGTTGATGGTGGATCCCGATAAAGAATTGACAGGCTTCTATGCTGACAAGCATTTGAAGAACGAGTCATACAAATATGAAAATCAAGATCAAAGTAAAATAACTCCTTTGTCCAATATGATGTGGCATTCTTCGAATTGACACGGTGTTTAAGAAATAAAGAAAGACTTTTAAAACTTGTGGTCTAAAACAATCGTTAGATATTTGAGCAGTAGAGGAGTGCATAGGTCGGTTTGACTCGATTTTATACATTATCGGTTCGATTTATCAATTTTTGATTTTTAAATATGCTAAATCAATAAGAAACCAATAAAAATATTTTTTATGGGTTTTAATTCTTTAAAGGTTCAATTTTTGATTTATCCGGTAAGAATGATAGTGAGAATTTGCATTAATAAAAATCAGATAAAATATGAAGACTGTGTTTAGAAACTAGCAAAAGCTATAATTAGTTAAATTATAATCTAAAATAGTAAAGTGAATAACTAATCACTTTAGTATTGTAAAGATTAAAATATGCAAAGTCTTGCTATAGTGTCCTAATACTATTAAATTATTAATATTTAATATTTATGAAGGGGTAAATAGTAACTTATTATAGTCTTATTGGGTTACCGATTTACCCAATAACCCAACAATAAAAAATCGATATCAGACCAATAACCCAATAATAAACCATTAAAAACTTGATAACCTAATAACCCAATAACAATAAACCAATAACGTTTTTATCAATTCGATTTATCGGTCGGGTCGGATTTTGCACACCCCTATTGAGTAGTTGAATCACACGATACATATTTTTGGGCTTGATTAGAGCGTGTAAAAATTTTAAAAATCATGAAGTCGGATAGACCAAAGGCAAACTTTTCATTCAAATCACCTTGCCATTTTCACTCTTAACAATGATTTTTTTATGTGCCTTTTCACGTCGCTTTGACTTTTTCCTTTGACCTTCCATATATTCTCATGAGATGGTTTCATGAGATCGTAGCCCCATACGTAAACTCTAATATGGTTTAACAAGACAATGGAACTTCATTCGATTCATTTTGTGATATGTATTCTTGGTTGTCACAAAAAGAGAAAACTACAAAGAATGTCACAAGTCACTAACGTCATTTATGCTAAGAAATTCTTTCTTTATTTCTATGTATAGTAATATTTATCAAACATTTATTAATACGAGGTACTATTATTTCCTAAATCTTTCATAAATTTTCAGAGGGAATGTAAAATGGTAAACTAGACATACAGACAAGTTAAAAACAAAACACTCGACTTCAAGAATCACATATTGTATATCTATTTAAGTGTACAAAAAGATATTACAATATAAGTGAACACATAAATCAAGAAACTGACCTAGAATTGTACAACAACAACATACCCAGTGCCTCAAAAGGCTTCCGCTCATTGCGGGATGAGGGGAGGTCGGATGTACGCAGCCTAGCCCCTATGTTTAGAAACATAAAGCGACTGTTTCCAGATGACTCATGAGGAGCGTCGAAAGTTGCATTGACTAATTGCTACGTCACAAATGAAAGAAGCGCAGACAGTTTAAAGAGCCATTTTGCTTTATTCCATCATACTCCAAAGCCAAAAAATAGTCAATCATTTTTTTACCTTTCTTAACTGTTTGATGACTATGAAGTGATATATGTGTGTATTATATTAAAGAGATTGTGAGTACATGTGTTGATGTGGAATATGCATGACATACATATCTGTAATGCCTCACAAATTCTAAAAAAAAATTCGAGCCATCCTTCTTATGGCTATATCCAAACCCGAGGATTTCTAAGTTGCAACTGTATTTTTAGGTTCATTCTTAAGTATTTGAAGTGTATGTGATTTGGGGTCCTAAGTGACCTCTAATAGCAAGCAAAAGTTTAAAGCAATCCTACCGGTCAAGTATTTATCGTTAGTTTATGCAACGGTCAACTTTAAATGACTATAACTGCCAACATTTAGGAGTAGTTTGATACAAAAATGAATAATGCAGGGCTTAGTAATAGATGAATTAATTATGCAGGGATTAGTAATGCTAGAATTATTTTTTTATCTCATGTTTGCTTTATTGTTTTCCATTTAATGTTGTGTTTGGTTTAAAATTCTATAAAAGTTTTTTTCCAATTGTCCCCTTGAACTATTATGAGATATTCTATTTCATGTAATTAGATCAAAGTAGATTATTTTTTGTGACTTCTAATTAGTTAGGAAAATAATAATTTGTCATTATGTTTGCTATTTTCTCACTTGAATTATTTGAGATTAAAAAATTATAATCTTAATAAATTCGTTAGTAATAAAATGTCAATCTTTAATTCAACAAAGATAGGTCATCTATTATTAAAATAGAGAAGATGGTAAACAATTGTAAAATAGACAATCTATATTTACAAATAAAAATTTGAAAGTTGTAATTTTGATATAATGTTTATATCTTACGAGGTCAATCAACTTTGAAAATATATCTAACATCATTGAATTTTATATTGTATCAATTGAATCCCTCAACTAAAATTAGTTATAGAAAAATTGACATGTCAAAATATTTTTTTATGTGTTATGTAAATATGAAACTACAAATAAATAAAATTTAAAAATTTGACATGGTAAATGTATTTATTTTTATACTATAAAAATATGAACCAAACAAATATTTAAAATTTGTAGGCTAGTTTATTTAAATAAATTTACTAGTACAAAACTACAAATATAAAATATAAAATTCAGAAAACAAAAAATCATAAAGGTATTACTTGAGGAATATTTTTGTCTTTTTATATTTAATCCTATGGTATTAGTCCAACATATTAGTGTCACGACCCGGACCAGGGGTCTAGGTATGACACGACGAATGGGAACCCGAGGATCCTCAAACAAGCCTCAAGATACCAAAAACTCACATACAAAAGTAAACACATAGTTCTAAGGGACGGGAAAGTAGGACTCATACTGTGGGGGCATCTGAGGAAAGGGATTAACATGAATTCAGATAACACATAGCACAAAGTGACTAAGGGGCGGGTAAGCATGACTCATGCTATGGGGGCAATTTGGGACTTCGGATCCTTCCATCACAACATATAACCAAACCATAAATCGCATAATCAACTCACATAACGATAGTCAAAGGTAGCCAATCCATAACATAGACTCTAAGCGTAGCACATAACATATAACATAAGGAAGTTTACAAGGTATCCAACAATGCCTCTACATAGATGGGTCAAGGGGCCAAGACATTCCCCGGGCTCACCCACAAATACATAAAGGAACAAAAGTAACATATATAGGTAGATAGATGGTGGTTCGCTCTTGGAAGATAGGACTCACCACTACAAATAACCTCGAAATCCAAGCTAAGCGTCGAATGGTGGATGATCAAGGTCCTTGTAAAACGAACCCAAAAAGTACCTAAAAATTTGCCTCGAAAGTGCTGATAATCGTAATTTCTATATATCTCAAAATCCATGCGTGATATCGAAAATCCGACTTCATATTCTTGTTCAAGGAAAAAATCTAGTGGGAGATGGGTATAACCTTAATTTTAGAAGACCCATAGCGAAATCTCATTTTGCCAAAATTTCTCTTTCCAATGAGGGTAAGCCTTCCCTCCATGACGTGGAGCCGTCACGGATGAAATGACACCAAAAAGTGCCCAAAAATGTGCCTCAAAAACATCCGGAATCGTAATTTCTATATATCTCAAAATTCATGTGCTATTCGAAAATTCGACTTCATATTCTCTTTCAGGGGGCAAACTTGAACGGGGAACGGGTCTAACCTGAATTTTAGAGCAATCGTAGAAAAATTCAAAATTTTCAAAGTGGACAACATTCCAGTGTCCAGGCGCGCCCCTAGCGTGACGCGTCAGGGGCACGAAGTGCCTTCAATTTTTGGTGATCTTGTCCATGGCTTTTGGTTCTTGGGCCTAAGCCTTCCCATACATGAAAATGCCTATACTTAGCCTTATTTCACCCTCATATCATACAAGACATTTCCTAATACTCTTTCAAATACTTAGGCAAATATTTCACCCAATTCGAGTGTCCTAAACTAACGTCCGGATCTCAAGAAACTCATCCAAGCTTCAAGCTCTCATTCAAATCTAATGCAAGCTTATTTATGTCATTTAATACCATCGTGGTTCCCCTACATCAATCCAAGTTCAAAGGAATTTCTGTTGGCTAAGTTTTACATAAGTACCGGTAGGAGGGTCAACTTTAAAGGGGCAAAGCTCTTAGAACACAACGGCTTGGGTGTTCCACGACCTAGCAAATCAAAGTTCTTTGAATTATCCTTCCAACACACTTAGTTTCACCTTATTTAGAGTTCGGATGAAGAAGTTATGCCCATTTTTGTAGAACTTGTATGTGCAGGGGTATACACGGGTTTTTGCCAAATTCCGCCTCATTAATGGCATTCTGTAAATTCAGCCATTTCTATTGGTATTTTGGGAATTCCTATGCTATCTTAACACCTCCTAAAGACCAGCCCTATTCCTAAAGATCAAATTCACTTCTCCCAATTGGAATACACTCTCAAATTCTCTCAAGAGCCTCGATCAAAATTCCAATACAAATTCTAGGAAACTCAAGAGCAAGCTTTGGATTCCAAGACCCACTTCCAAACTTCAAGTCCTTCACAACTCAATTTCAAGAAATTCAAGGTCCAAGTACCTTTCACCCATGGAGTCTAACCCTTTCTTTTCATGAAAATTATATGTTTTCAAGTTGTATTACTTATGGGTGTTACTTAATATGAATTATGATTACAAATTATGTTGGGTTTTTAATGAAATGTGATTGGAAACACATGTTACCTATTTCAAGATTATACTATGAGATGGTTTGTCTATTGTGACTATACATGTTTTGGGGTATTAAACTATGGAATATTATGAGATTTGATGATGGATTTCAATGTATATTGTATGATGGTATTACCAAGTGTTGGTGGGTTGTTTTACTTCAAGATTTCTTGCATGATTTTACTCTTGGATTGCATGATTTTACACTAGCATTACACACCCACCAAGTGTTTGATAAAATGCCCTTTCAAGGATTCTTTAAGCTTTGATGATCTATTGGTCGATTTATAATTCAAGTAACTTTTTGATGATTTTGGGCAAGTCATGAAAATGTTGATGATGTTGTAGGGCCGGATTAAGCCCCCCTTTTTCTCAAAGATTTTGCCTCTTGTGAGCCTTTGATGTTGATGTTAATGCAAGGGTGATGCTGATGATGACTTATTCTTATGATTTATGATTAGGCTCACCATTTGAGGTCAATTAGGTTAAGAGCCACTCGTGCCATGTCTCTATGTTTATTACAAGTTATTAAAATATAGTTACGTTATATATTTCGTGGGATTAGACTTAACACTGAGTGGACTAGAGGTGAGTCCCCAAGTCCTAAAACTACGTGCCACCATAGGTGAAGGGTTTAGAGGTGAGTCCCCAAATCCCTAAGAGGCGAGTACCCTAAATATGAGGGCTTGAGGCTAATACCCGATTCCAAGAACTAGAAGTGAGTACCCGGTTCACATAAGGCTTAGTGGATCCACTTAGTCATTAGGAAGTTCACCTTGGCAAGTAACTTCCCCCTTTCCTTCGGTGTAGGGTTGACATCGGGATTCCAAATTGTAGCTCGCTTGGTCTTATTTTATGTCGGTTGAGGTTTCTTCCCACACTTATATATTATGTTCTATGTAAGATGAATGATTTGCAATGCATGATTTACTTAAGCATTGATCATACATGCGATATTGTTATTATGCTCTCTATTGCTTATCATATGCATTTTGACTATGTTGCCTATGTCTTGTTGTATTACATTCTACATACTTAGCACATTTAAATATACTAACGCATACTCTATGCCTACATGATGTCACCATGTAGGAACTGGAGCTCCTATTGATTCTCCTCGTGGCTATATAGATTGTTCAAGTTAGCTATTGGGGAGTCCTCATGTCCGGGGACAATATCTATCTTCTTATGATGTTTATGTTTAGTATATCTTGTATATTTTGGGAAGAATTATGACTTTGAGGGTGAGCCCGGTTTCTTGTCTTGGCCCAGCTAAGATCTATGTCTAGAGGTGTTGTTGGACAAGTTATGTATTATGCTTGAGCTTTGACTCATTTATTTTATTCAAGTGTTTAACTCTTTCTCTTAGTCCCAATTTCCCTTATTTATGTTTCTTATGTTGTTTTATCTTGCTTCAGTGACCAAGGATATGTGTATGATATGCAAAGAGGCTTGTTTGGAGTTCCTTCGGGTTCCCCATATGTCGGTCACGTCTAGGCCCTAGGCTAGGGGCGTGACAACGGTGATGTGTATTTTTGCTGCCATTTTTTCTGTTTCAGTCCAAGGCTTTTGGGTCTTGGGCCTTAGCGTCCCTATGTATAAAAACACCTATACTTAAGAGTCATTTTCAACCTCATATCATACAAGACATTCTCCAATACTCTCTCAAACCCTTAGACAAATATTTTACTTAAAATTCAAGTGACGAATCTCTTTCCGGATCTTAAGGATTTCATTCAAGCTTCAATTCTCCATTCTAATCTTCATCAAGGAATTCTCTAAAGCTAAGGTATGTGAGTTTCAACCATTGGGTCCTTTCACCCATGGTTCCCAAGCTTCATTTATGCATAAATCACATGTTTTTAAGTTGATTTACTTATGGGTCTTACTTAATATGAATTTGACTATGAAATATGTCGGGGTTTCATAAAAGTGTGGCTGTTTAAGCATGTTTGGGGCTATGAATCTTTGATCTATCTTAAGATTTGATGAAAGATTTTGATGTATATTGCATGAGGGTATTACCAAGTATTGTTGGGTGGTTTTACATTGATTTTTCTTGCATGAGTGCACTCTTGAATTGTATGATTTAGTACTAGTATTGCACATCCGCCAAGTGTTTGATAAAATGCCTTTTTAAGGATTCTTAAAGTTTTGATGATCTATTGGTTGATTTATGAGTCAAGGGACTTCATGATGATTTTGGGATTTTTAAAGATGTGTTTAAGTCATGAAAATGTTGATGATGTTGTAGGGCCGGATTAAGCCCCTTTTCTCAAAGATTATACCTCTTGTGAGCCTTTGATGTTGATGTTAATGAAAGAGTACTGTTGATGATGAACCATTCTTATGTTTGAAGTTAGGCTCACCATTTGAGGTAAATAATGTTAAGAGCTACTCGTGCTATGTCTCTATGTTTATTGCAAGTTATTAAAGTATGATTATCTTATATATTTCGTGGGATTAGACTTAGCACCAAGTGGACTAGAGGTGAGTACCCATGTCCTAGAACTATGTACCACGGTAGGTGAAGGGATGAGAGATGAGTTCCCAAATCTCTAAGAGGCGAGTACCCTAAATATGGGCTTGAGACAAGTACCCGAGTACGGTCTTGTGGCGAGTAGCCGAATCTAGGAACTAGAGGCGAGTACCCGATTCACATAAGGCTTAGTGGATCCACTTAGGCAGTAGGAGGTTCACCTTGGCAAGTAACTTTCCCCTCTCATCAGGTGTAGGGTAGACATCTGGATTCCAAGTTGTAGCTCACACGGTCTTACTTTATGTCGGTTGAAGTTTCTTCCCGCACTTATATATTATGTTCTATGTAAGATTAATGATCAGCAAAGCATGATTTACTTAAGCATTGATCATACATGTCATATTGTTATTATTCTATCTATTGCTTATCATTATAATTTTTTCTATGTTGACTATCTCTTGTTACATTGCATCCTACATACTTAGTACATTCAACCATACTAACGCATACTCTAAGCCTACATGATATCACAATGTAGGAACTGGAGCTCCTATTGATTCTCCTCTTCGTGGATAGACGGGTTTTTCAAGTTAGGGTGAGTCCTCCTATCCGGGAACAATATATATTCTTTTTCATGATTATGTTAGACTACATCTTGTATATTTGGATTACCTATTGTCATTATTATGAGAGTGAGCCCAGTTGCTTGTCTTAGCCCCCGCTAAGTTCTATGCTTAGAGGTGTTGTTGGACAAGTATGTAATGATGCTATGAGCTTTGACTTCCTTTGACTCTTTTGATATTTTATGATATGAAAGATGTCCCTTAGCCCTGTGTTCCCATTTTACTATATCTTATCTATGTTTTATTGCTTCTGCGGAGAAGGATGTGTAATGATATGTTAGGAGGCTTGATTGGGGTCCCTTCGGATTCCCCATTCGCCATCTCACGTCTAGGCCCTAGGCTTGGGTCGTGACAAATGGTCCCTACATGTTGAAATCATGAAGGTAAGAGTATGCATTAGTACATTTGAATATACTCAGTATGTGCGGTGCAATGCATGAACTTATCAAAACCTTCATATCAAAGATAGATGACAAAGGGCACATAGTATAGAAAGAGGTGAATATCAAAGAATGTATTATAATATGATGCTATGAAATTCGTGATGCATGAAATGAAAAATGATATATATATATATATGTGTGTGTGTGTGTGTGTGTGTGTGTGCGCGCGTGCGTGTGTGTGTGTGAGACCTCAACCGACATAAGTAAGACCAAGCGAGCTTACTGAGAATCCCGATGAAATGCCCTCATCGGTAAAGAGGTGGTCTACTTGCTAAGGGAAAAACCATACTTCACCTTATCGAAACAACACCCATTTCACATGAAGTAACCTTCCTTACGGGAACAACACCCATTTCAGATAGGATTTTCATATATAGAGAATCATATCATATTGTGTCTTCTCCTTACGGAAACACCACCCATTTCGGAGGCATCTTTCCTTACGGGAACAACACCCATTTTTAGGAATAGCCTATTCGTATACAAAATGGTGTAAGCACCCAAAATGCCCAAAGAGCCATAATCATAGACATATCTATGATCACATTCTTGTCAAAGCCAATATCATATCATAAAACATAATTGATTTTAACCCATAACATAATTTCCATAAATTCTCATGAACATGAATGCATATGCTATGAATGATGTGAGAATGACATGGGTAATTGAGATTCAGTCTAAAATCATCAATATAATTAGAGATTCAAGTGAAAACATAGTTAAATTCACATTTGAAATCATAATATAATCACCCATTATAAGTAAGCCTTAAAAGAGGACATGCATACTTATAATTCCATAACTCCAAAGTAAATCCTCATAGAATGGTTTAAATCACCTTAAAATCATCAAATAAACACTATTCATGCATCAATAGAATTTTAGGAATCATAATATTCAAAACCCTTATTTAAAGTAAACTAGAAATTCTTAAAATTGCTTGAAAGTAGTTTGGATCTCCTTGATTGGAAGGTAATCAAGGATAAAACACACATACCTTCACTAAGATGAAGAAACCCTAAAGAATTTTAAAGAAGAGTTAAGTTCCAATGTTGAAATTTCCAAGAGCTCTTTAGCGGAAAGCCTTTGAGAGGTTTTAAAATATGAAGAGTGATTTTGAATGTTTGAAATAGGTTTTAGGTCTTTAGATGACCTTTGAATAGCATAGGATTTCCCAAAAGACCAATAGGAAAACACCATTAATGAATCGAAGGAAACATTTACCGGAAGCCACTTGACTGGAGGGTAAACGACTCGTGTGGCACTCCACAGTCCGTGTGGAGTGCCCGTGAAATGGTACTTGGAAAATTTTCTGAAAATTTCGATCTTGAACTAACACTTAGAATTTTTCGCAAACACTCATCACACGGACGACTACACGGCTCGTGTAGAGTCACACGGTCCATGTGACATGGCCGTGTACCAGTACTTACAAAGTTTTACGAAGAAGTTATGAGACGAGAATTCTATACTTAGATATATTCCATCCCCGAAGCCCCACAAAGAGCCTCACGGCTCGTGAGACACCACACTGCTCGTGAAAAGGGCTGTGTGATCACACTTGGTCCCAAAACTGTGAGCTTTCAGACAAAGGCCACCACATGGCATCACTACATGGTCTGTGAAGTGTCATAGGGACCGTGAAGGTGCAAGTTTGATGTGCCTTGGCTAAGTTCTTCATGTTTAAGATTCCACCCAACTTTTTGAAGCCAAGTGTCACCTCACTGGAGGCCACACAGGTCGTGTGACCTCACAAGAGCTTTGTGTCCTCCTTTGGAGTGACACCTTGGTCCAAAAACTCCCAAAACTGAGATTTTTAAGCTCCGAAGAAATCGTACAATAACCGGGTCGTTATAATTATCTTATACCACCTAATGAGAGGTATTAGCTAATCTCATGTATATGGTATTAACTAATACTATGGATTAGTTATTCATGGTCCAAAAATCCTACCAAACATTGGATTGTGTGGACTAAATTTTAATCCAGGGATTATTTCAATTAATACATCTTACCAAATGGGCTCTTACAGTACTAGGTGGCCATGGCCTACCAAATAAAAGGTCTATGAGGCTTCTTTCCAACGTTATCAAATTTGTATTAATTAAAGTATGAAGTAAAATGTTATGATCATTTTACCACAGACAGATTTCATACCTAAGTTTCATAGGTCAATATATATGTCATGAAATGAAGTACGACCCGTAGTAAATGCGACATGCACCAGATATAGCTGCACCAGCAACACACAACACAATTAAATTAGGAATTGGACTTCTGAAAATTCATGCGGAACCCCGTGAATACAAACCAAACATGGAATCCTACCAAAAATGACGATCTGAACTCAATAAACCATTAAAATGTGGTTCCAGGACCTCCTTGGCGAAGAACCCGAGAAAGATCATTTAAACTAATTCTGGATTCAAAAACTCAAAATATTCATAGAAGCTCTAAATATTACAATGACACCATTTCTAGCATTAATTTCACTACCCCGAATCACTAGAATAGACAAAATTTTGATATGAGCCCCCAGACTTTGAATGTTGACCAAGGTCAAACCTATGATGCAAAATGAACTACAAAATGCAATTTTGAGACAAAAATCTCCATTTTAACTCTGAATTCAGTTATGCAAGTTTTCCTAGATCAGATTCGGCATTCTAAAACTGATGGAATCGATGGAATCAAATTAAGACACTCTAAACTCATATGACCTAAAAACTCAAAATTTCCAACTTTAAACCTTTGAAAAATATTTCTTTTGCATAACTCCAACTTTTTACAAGATTTTCAAAATCCTACTTTTAGACTCAACATAAAATGATTCATGACAACTTTCGAGAAGGGTAAATGATAATTTGATCGAAAATATAAAAAATGACCTTCGAGGTCATTATAAGAATGCATGTGAAATGTTATGTGCATAAAAAAGTCATAAATACATCAAAGAATTTTAAATAGTTCAAAACAAAGTTGAACCGAGGGTCAATCATAAACTAGCTATTTACGGGATGAAATAAAATTTGCATACACTCTATCTCTCCACACACTACTAATCAAAATACATTGAATAAGTTCAGTATATAAATAAATCCTAACCAGCTTATACACTAACCAAAACACCCTCATGCCTAATTTGATAGTAGCATCTATATTTGAGTCTAAAGCAAGTTCAGTATCCACTTTGGATCATGTAATTTACCAAAAAAGAGGTGAAAACTAGGCATTCAATTTAAGATTTGGTAATAGCTAATGTGACACAACATTTGGGGAACCAAGAATCCAATAGTTAGCTATTGAGGTGGAAGAGTCCACAGCTACAGAAGCCCCACATTTAACCCGATTGAACACTGACTTACCAATATCACCATCCGAGGCACTGTGGGCGGATGGTGGGAGGCTTTGATACCATTGATACAACTTTTGTCACTAACATCACTATCTAAGGCACTTTAGGCGGATGGTTGGAGGCTCAGATACCGTGGATACAGCCTTAAAAGAACCACACCCTAAATGCTAGCTATTGAAGGAGAGGCCAAGGCTATATAAGCCCCAGATCAGCTTCCCATTTAACCCAATGAGATTCAAGTCCTATTCCTTACAATAATATCATAGCATAAAGTTACTAGCATTAGCTGCAATATTCACCTTTCAACATTTTTTGAAGTAAGATTCGTAACGCTGAGCCAGCCCAAACATACCAAGTGTACCTCCTGTGTGAAGCATTACCACTTTTGCATATTCCTCCTGACCAACTTGACTTGCTAGTTCCCAAGCAGCCAAAGTGTAAATTGGATCAAGAATAATGGCGGCCTCTAGAACAATCTTTTGACATATTTCAACTTTCCCCTTCAGTATGTTGCCAAATCTGTAAGACAACAAGGAGAAAAGAAACTCCCTTAAATATTTAGTTCCATTTTGTGCAATTCAAGAATGGTTACATGCAGTCTGCAAATATAGTAGGCATTTGCACACTTTCAAGATATAGCAGGAGTTTGGATAATATTTAGTTAATGGTAAAAAAAAAGGTATAAAATATAAACAAACTCTCAAACTTGACCTCCGATACCAAGTAAACCCTCCAATTTTGAGTATGCACGTCTAGTCACCTCAATTCATCTCCATAACGTCAGTTGAACACTCTATCTTACAAAATGATCATCTAGACACCTCTAAAATTTATGTGACACATCAAAGTGGGGTGTCCACAAGGCACAATGGAGATGAGTTGGAGCGTTTAGTTGCTAATTGAGATCAAGTTGAGGCGTCTAAATGTGCACTCTCAAAGTTGGAATGCTTACTTGCAAGGTGAAACTGAAGTTTGAATGCCGGTACATGTATTTCGCCTTGAATAAAAAAAGAGTATTTGAAGTTGAAGTCGAGAGAGTGTAATTGGATGAAAATCAGACTTGCAAAACAAAAAGTTAAAGATTTGTAAGTGACAATCATATATCACTTAAGACGCTTAACAAACAAGTTCTTCAAATATTTTACCATCATTTCAAATACTGTTGTCCATTATTTGCTAATACTGATGTACAAGCCAATATTTGCAAATATTGAAATAATATTGATTGCCAACAGGTAGTCACTTGTCAAGGTAGAGAGGATACGTGTTTAGAAAATAGTATTTGAAAACTCAAATATTTGGGAGGACTGTTGTACCGAGAGGATACCTGTTTAGAAAACTCAAGTTCACTAAATATGTGTCATCGTAGGTTTGAGTATACAATCTTATGGAACACATCATATAGTTCCAAGAGGCATTGTTTAGTGGATCCACCTAGATATGATATGGTTCTACAATCTGAAAATGTATAGGGATGTCCGCCTGACTAAGATTATAAGTTGGACATCATGAGCTCACATGGTGTAAGACGATTATAAGAAATTCCCTAATCATACATCTTCTTATGATATGCTTTTCACTTATTCTTTTTGTTGTCAGCTTTATTTTATGTATATGTATATGCAAGATTATTAAAATAAACTCATCTCCATATATTCTTTTGAAAGAAGATTTTGAATGTTATTAGGACATGAACTCCAACTTACTTTTCTTCCAATTATCTCACTATATATATGATTTTTGAAAACCTTATTTCGCTATCCTCATAATGCTATTTCATCATTATGCTAACATCTCTTACTTACTCAATACATTCTAAACACTGACATATATTTCTCTCTGTATTGCATCCTTTATAATGTAGGTTCTAGCACCGTTCTCAAACTTATGGCTAGTGGGGTGCAACGATTCTAATCAATAGATAGTGACCCTTCATTCCTCAAGGGCTAATTATTCTTAGTTTCAAAGTTGTATTATTTTTACCAGTTGTTTAGGGTAGCTTAGGGATTTGCCTCAGCTCCTCCTCAGTATTGGTTTATAATAAATTTATAAACTAATAACTATTATCTAATAAGTTTTAAGTATTAACTAATAATAATAACTAGAATAAGTAATTTGGTAGTAATAATCTTATTAGTACTTTAAGAGAAATAATTAATTAACAACAAATAATGATAAGTAATGCAATAACTAACAAGTGATAGTGTAATAATAATAATCTTTCTAACAGTTTAAGAGAAATAATAAATTAATGACTAAAAAAAGAATTGATAGTTGATGATTGAGATTTGAAAATTTGAGATTGAATTAAGTACTTGAGATGAGAAACTTGAAATTGAATATTGAATTCTTTAAAGATGAAAGAGTAGAGAAATTGAGAGAAAATGGTAGAAATATACGATGAAGAGAGGAGGCATGTATAGACTAATGTGGAAAAGTTTTTCTTAAAGTTAAAATTTAAAAAGTATAAATTCAAATTTTAGATTTTTTTAGCCATTGGCAGACCCCATAATTGTCAAAAAAACGTGACAAAGATCAAATGTTTGAAATTAGATTCTCTTGAAAGTTGTGCTCCAATTGTCCGATCTGGTTTTGGGCCAACTCGACCCAATTTAAGATTTTTTAATCTTTTTTCACCAAAACTAATCTATATGTGACATCTGTTTCTATGTGAAATGATTTTCTAGTCTTCTGTAATTCCTCTTAGATTATATCTTTTTTATAAAATATCATCATTTTTCTATACATGATAAATCTGAAAAAAAATGTTTTCTTCGATTCAAATTTTATAAGATAAGATATCTCAATTCATTGTTTTTCTTTGTGTTTCTACAAGTGCATTTGGAATCTTATATATGTATAGATTCCACTACTTTAGGTCTATTTATTTTTAAGATTTTTATTTTTTGAAGTATATGGAATTTATTGATGGACTTATGACATCTTTAATGTGTTGAAATTTCTATTTGAAACTCTGGAGAAATGACATAATAAAAGTAAATCTAGAATTGTGAGTAAGTTTGAGAGAAATTTCTTTTTAAGGCTTTAGAAAATTCTTATTAAATTTATATCCTTTTTATAATTAGGAGATTTTAGTTTTATATATAAAAGATCTTTATTTTTACACCTGAGAAATCTTTAAAAAAGTCATTTTTATCTGTTCAAATTGTAAAAAAGGTAAGAGAACTCATTTCATGTAAATTCTACAATCTTCATGTGTAATAGTGGATATAAATTTAGAGAGACATGATTTTCTAGCCCTAAAAGTTTCTCTCAGTTTATTGATCTTTTTTATTAGAGATCCTTAGTTTTTACATATAAAAAATTATGAAAAGACCATCTTCAAAAATAGAGGTAAAAAGATGAGATATCTCATTTCCTTCCAAGAGAATTTAATAGGACTCTCATAGAGGTATGATCAAACATTGATAACAAAACATATTTATCAGGGAATCATATTCTTAAATAGTGTCTTTCTATCAATTTATATGACATAAATTGAACTTTGAGAGTCAAAATTTTAAATTCTAATAGTAATGAAGTGTATATGTATGTTTGGTTTTATGAAACTTTTTGCTTTTTTTATTTGTTCTGTTTCGTGAAGCAATGGCATCCATTCACGAGCTTCAAAAATCTGTAGCAATCGAAAAATCCTCAAAAATTGACAGAGTCAAAAAATCCACCAACCTAGCGGGCGAAAGTTCTGTTGTCTTACTGCATATTGTACGTATTTATGTGACAGATCATGATGCCACAGACTCATCTAGTGATGAGGAGGATAATCTTCAAGGAGAGAAGTAAAAGCAATGTAAAGGGATATTGAAGGAAATGATCATCAAAAATGGAAATACCAAGGTAGTTTCAATGTGGTTGTCGTCCAAAGTGAAGAAAGATACAAAGGTAGCCCAAGAAAATGCAAAGAAGTACAGAGGAGTTAGACTACGACAATGGGGAAGATGGGAAACAGAGATTTGATATAGGAGAAATAATAGACATTGGTTGGGAACTTTTTACACTTCTGTAGAAGCTGCTTTAGCTTATGACAAGGCATCTATTGAAATAAAATGTGCTAATGCTTGACAAACATTCTCGAGCCACCACCAAAAAAATCGATCCTACCAAGACCATGCCACCACTAAGAAAGGCAAAAGGCATATCCATAATTTAGTTAAACTTGATTGGTTCAACTTTCCATAGGTTTATTTACTGCACCTTTAAAATTATGAGCTCAAAGGTTATACTTTAAGTAATTGGAGGACATAATCATAAATAAGAAGGTTCTATTATGTGGGAGAGGCAAGGGTTAGCCCATATATTCTTCCCCTTTTTAGTAGAAGCATTTAGCAATTCAATATAGTTTCTTATTCTTTTGAAGGTATTTTTACTATTTATTACTTCATTTTGATTTATTTCTTGATATTTTACTGTCATTTTCTACTTATGGAAATTTCCTTTGTCTAATAACTTTTATTTTGAGCCATGGGTCATTGAAACAATCTCTCTATTCCATATAGGAGTAAGGTTTGTGTACATTTTATTAGTATCCTTGAGCTCCCTTATGGAACTTGTTAGATTTCCACAACCTATGGATTTGCCTAATCGAAGAACCAAGTTTGCAGATGAGTTTCCCAAAAGTAAAAACAGAAGACAACACAATATTTTTATGTGGAAACACCAGGCTCACAAAAGGTAAAAAACCACGATCTGTACCCCTACAGGAATTTTTCCTAACTTCACTAAATCAAAACGAGTCTCAACAAAATATTACAAGATCCTAGTAATCTATGACAACAAAAACTTCAAAGAAACTAAAGCTACACATAAACCTCCCAAGGCTTATGTTTCCCAAGTCTTCAAATTTCCCTCAACTTGAAGACACTACCTAATCTCAGTTTATAGATCACTGAACTAAGTAGAACAACATGACTCAACAAACAATGATAACAATTTCTAAGACTCAAACTAGAACAATGAAACAGTTTTATCAAAATGACTCAAGACTCTAGAACTTGACTAACACTTTTTCTTGCTTTTTGTCTTTGTGAATGACTCTGAGTATTTTTTCTCCTTTTAGTCTCTTTGTTGAGGAAGTCTTCTCCCAGTCAACCTTTTTGGTTTTCGCCTCAAGCTTCATTAGATTTCTTATTCGCTTGAAACTTTTTCTTTACAACAACTCCTTCCGTAGCTTCTAATTTAGGAACTGACTTCCTACTTTGATGGTGTATCCTTATCTCCGAGTGTCCTTTATCCATTCCGCACATCATGGCATCCTATCTTTACGTCTCAAATGTGGTTCAATAAGAACCTGATCAATCAACATGTTTCATGATTCAAAGATCATCAACAAAACTCTAGCTAACTCAACATATTCCCCTTTTTTGATGATGACAAACCACTTGAGTATCAGCATCATCCACTTCGCCTGCAGTTGTCTACGAAGAAACCTTAAGAATGAAACGGGTTAACACGGGTTATAAACATTGCATAACTCAGATATATTTTCCCCCCTTTTGTCATCATCGAAAATCAAGATACTTGTGGACTTACATACTAATGTTGAATACGCATGAGCAAACAATCACATAGTAATAACCAAAAGACAAAAATGAACCAAGATCAACTTGCATGCATTAAGATTAGAAAAAGTATAGAAGAGTGCAACATACAAGAATGTTCGAAGAAATAGAAATTAAACCAACAATAATATTGAGCATCCTACATAGTGATTGGTAAAGTGAGCAGGTTACAAAAGGAGGAACAGAGTCAAGAAACAGGTCAGGTAGAGGGGGCAGTGGAGGGGATCAATAGGGTTAGCCTATGGACAATCTTAGTATGATCAACCCTTTCCTTATTCAACCTATCCTTAAGATCAGATATCCTGGCACGTAAAGCACTTTTTTCCTGGGCAAAGTCTTGATGAGCAGTGGTTAGTTCTGCTATCTTGGAATCTATAGCAAGTTGAAGACGATGCATTGGGGTGCTAGCGCACTACATGGAAACAGGTAGAGCAATATGGTTCACCTATCCAAGGATATCCTTGGTCGTTTACATCATCCAGACTTGGATAGGAACTGAGAATGCTTCAAAGATCGGAGACAGCCAGAAGCCATAAGGGAGGGCATGCCCGTTTTTATCTTGAACCAGGACCCGATGTATATGCTGAAGAATAAGACTAGATAGATTAATGGGGACATTTGTATTAAGCAGTTCCATCAGGATTAAATCAAGGAAATTAGTCTCAGGCCTCCTTTCCTTCCTGGGGATGAGAATTTTGTGAACCACGTCAAAATATAGGCGATAAAAGGAGGACATATGTTTGCGCATAACACGCTTGTGCTGGGATAAGGTAGGATTCCCTGACAATTTCTGAGTTATTTCCAAGACAGAAGGCAAATTATCAAGAGGTGGCCAGTCATGGCGGACATAGTGTGCCCAACCTTCAACAGGAATACCCAAAATTCGTGCAATATCAGTGACCCCAAGAGCAACTGATTTACCCCTTACAGTGGTATGGAACACAGAGTCACTCACCAAGCCCCTCCTATAGAACTCATACATTTTAGGCTTGGAAAACTTTCTCTTAGTGTTTCCCAGAAGAAACAGGTCAGACCAACCCTGAAAATCAAGTTTGAAAACAAGAACATCCATATCTGGCCCCCCATGGCCTATAATTACTTGGGGCCGAATAAGGGAGCATTTTTTAAAGTGACTAAGGGAGAGGAAATGAGGATCAGTTTGGTCAACAGGAGTTGCTCCGTGATCACTCTCTATCTCAGAATTATCAGAGACAACAGGTTGAGGGACTGGTTTCTTTTTACTGGAAGAAGCCCTAGACCTAGGAGGATTCTTGGCAGAGGTTGAGGATTTCTTAGGCGAGGAGTAGAACGAGAGCGAGGAGGTTTGGGAGCATACATTTGATCACATTCCTCCGAACTAGACGTACCAATAAATCACCTTGAGAGGATAAGAAACCAGGAGCAACCTTGCATTTCTTGCTCTAAATAAGAGCCTGTTGAAGATTAGAATATCTTGACGCTTTTGACTGCGAATTCGAGGGGCCCTGGGAGAAACAAGTGAGGGAGCCCTTTCAGGAGAAGGAAAATCCTCAGAGATTTCTATGGGGTCTCCAGTGATTCTCCTCAAACGTCAGCGTGCCGGCTTTGAAGGTGGTACATCGGAGGTCGGAATCTCAGACCTGAAGCATCAGATGGAGTGGATTGAGTAGGAACCAAGTTCAACCCCTTTGAAGAAGATGGGAAATTCCATGATGATGATGGGTTTGAGGAAGCCTGGACAAACGGGTTTGGGAGTGACCCCAAAGTTGCGAAGTCAGCAATTTGGATTGGCAGGGGTGGTGGCAGATTCACTGTTGCATGAACCACGATGGCAAAAGAGTCATCGTGTTCTAGTTCTTGGGTGCTTGCGTTTGGGGAATTTTGAGGAGATACCATTGAAGAACAAGGATTTTGTGATTTGGATGAAGCAAAAGTGGTTCATCTTATAGGCAAAATTTAGAAGAGCAAGAGACGAAAAATGAAAGGTTTCATGAAAATGGGGTTGAATTTGAATGCGAAGTGAAAGATGTGATGGCAACCGTCATCTTGTCAGTCAGAGAAAACTTTTGGGTTTGGCGGCAAAAAGGTAGTGATGGCTTGGGATAAGAGAGAACAAGTCAGAACACCTGATTCACTACCAATCACTATATTAGACACAAAATAATTATTACCTGATTCAAATTTAGATTTCCCTTGATCCTTGCACTTGAGCTAGTATCTTGCACACCATAATACACATCACGGTGGATTTAGTTCATACATTTTAATTTTGGGATGAACTGAATGTGACTAATTGACGTGAACACTCATTTTAGATGTTAGTACAAAGATCAATTGTTCTAGCCTATCATTGGGGGAGTTTATGCAATCTTAATCATTCCCTAATCTAATCTGATTCTTTCAAAATGTTCTCTACTTAGTGCCTTAGTGAGAATGTCAGCAATTTGATTCTCAATAGGACAAAACATTATTGAAACAAGACCTTTTTCCACTTTGTCACGAAGAAAGTGATGTCTTATGTCAATATGCTTGGTTCTTTTATGCTGTACAAGATTCTTGGTGATATTAATAACACTAGTGTTATCACCCAAGATAGAAACACACCCAACATCCATACCAAAATCCATTAATTATTGTTTAATCCAGAGTAGTTGTGTACAGCAAGATCCAGCAGTCACATATTCATCTTCAGCAGTTGACAAGGCTACTGAATTCTGTTTCTTAGTGGACCAGGAAATCAAACATGTTCTAAGGAAGTGAGCCATACCTGAAGTACTTTTTCTATCTACTAAGTAGCCAGCATAGTCAGCATCAGTGTACCCTACAAGACTAAAATTGCTATCATTAGAATTCCAAAGTCCTAAGTTTGAAGTTCCCTTAAGATACCTGAAGATTCTTCTCACACCCTTCAGGTGTGACTCCTTGGGATTAGCTTGAAATCTAGCACAGAGTTTCAGACTGAAGATAACGTTAGGTCTGCTAGCAGTGAGATATAAGAGAGATCCCATCATTCCTCTGTACACCTTTTCTTCTAGTGATACCCCATTTTCATCCATATCCAACTTTGTAGCAATAGCAGTGGGAGTATCTATATCCTAGCATCCTCTATTTTAAACCTTTTGAGAAGCTCCTTCATATATACTTTTGTTGATGAATGAGAGTTCCAGTAGGAGTCTGTTTGATTTGTAGCCCTAAGAAGAAGTTGAGTTCCCCCATCATGCTCATCTCAAATTCTCCTTTCATTAGCTTGGCAGATTCTTTAGTCATGAGCATATTTGTTGATCCAAATGTTATATCATCAACCTATTGTCACAGCCCGACCCCGGGGCCGTGACTAGTGCCGATTAGGCACCATTACCGACATAAAGCACATATTAACACTAATAATTCT
>JAPFFP010062651.1:0-26452 GCA_026153255.1 Solanum medicagineum | reverse complement strand
ACCCTCAAGTGATCCACATGCTCCCCCTCACTATGGGAATAGATCAAGATATCATCAATAAAAACCACCACAAACAAGTCAAGGTAGGGTTTGAAGATCCTATTCATAAGATCCATGAATATAACCGATGTATTAGTCAACCCAAAGGACATAACCACAAACTCAAAGTGTTCATACCTAGTCTGGAATGTCATCTTGGGAATGTCATACTACCTCACCTTCACTTGGTGATACCCGGACCAAAGATCAATCTTTGAGAAGTGACTAGCCCCTTGAAGTTGATAAAAAAAGGTCACTAATCCTTTGTAGAGGGGTACTTATTCTTTATGGTGACTCTATTAAGTTGCCGATAATCAATGCACAGTCTAAGAGAACCATCTAGAACCATCTTTTTTCTTCAGAAACAAAATCGGTGCACCCAACGTGACTTACTATGCCTTATATAATAACCCTTCTCCAACAAATCCCTCAATCGCTCCTTCAACTCCTTCAACTCCGCCGGAGCCATACGTAAGGGGTAATAGAAATAGTTGAGTATCGGGAAGGAGGTCTAACCAAAATCCATTTCCCTTTCACGAGGAATACTGGGAAGCTCATCAGGAAAGACATCAAGGAACTTATTAACCACCAGAACCGACTCTATAGGAAGGACTTTGGACTCAACATCCCTAACTTTCATAAGATGATAGAGATACCTCTTAAAAATCAACATCTGGGCTTTAAGACAAGAAATGAATCTACCCTTGACCACCACATCACAACTTTCCCACTCAAGGACGAGATCATTAGGGAATTGGAATTTGACCCTATGGGTTCTACAATCAATAGAAGAATAATATGCATGCAACCAATAAACATCCCAAGAATGACATCTAAATCCACCATATGTAATTCAACAAAATCAAAAGGCAAGATTTTATGCAAAATGAACATGGGATAATTTCTACAGGCTCTTCTAGAAACAATGGATGCACCAATGGGAGTAGACACTTCATAAGGTTCACACAACAATTCGGGGCTAACATGAACCTTTTTGGCAACAAAAGAGTAATAAAACAAAGAGTGGCACTCAAATCTATTCATGCATACACATCAAAATAAAAAACCTTTAACATACCGGTTACAAGATCACCTCATCTACCCCTTGTCTCCCTTGTACAGCATAGAATCTATGTTGCCTTGGAGCACCCCCTTGTTGGCTTCCTCTCCCATTTTGACCCGCATTTGCACCTTGGCCTTGTGGACGACCATATCTACCTTTGTTTCTAGCACGGGGATAATCAACACCTTATGACCCACTTCACCACAACCATAGCAAGCATTGGAGTCCTTTAAACATGGACCATTGTGGTTCCTACCACACCTTTGGCACATAGGATTATGTACCACACCACCACCACCTTCGAACTTTGGGTTGTCTAGCAAACCTTCTATTAGGAGTATTGAAGACACTTGGCCTTGGAACTTTTGGTCTTGAGGAAACTGGCCACCCTTTGAATTTTGGAATCCACCTTCAAAATGAGCCTTCTTAGACTCACCACTTCTTTTTCTAAGCTTTTCACCCTCTAGTTGTTCGGCATATGTTATGATTTGGGAAAAATCCATATCACCTATGAGCATGGTGACACGACACTCATTAACCAAGTCGAATAAACTTGAAACAAATTTGTTCATCCATGACCTTGGCTCGGCAACCAATTGCCGGGCATACTTGGAGAGTTGGTTGAACTTGAGTGCATACTCCTTTACACTCATAGACCCTTGTTATAGATTCATAAATTCCATGATTTTCGCCTCCCTTAGCTCAATAGGAAAGAACCAGTTGAAAAATGTCGCTTTGAACTCTCCCCAAAGGATAACATTATCATTCAACTCAACCTATTCTATCTCTCCGTATAGAATGGCCCTTGCAGAATTGCGTGAATTAAAAGAGTAGTTAAAAGACTTATTGGAGAAAGGTTTTATAAGACCTAGTGTGTCCCCTTGGGGTGCACCAATGTTATATGTACGCAAAAAGGATGGCACCTTGAGAATGTGTATCGACTATCGACAATTGAATACATGGTGGCTTCCCTCGGGGTGGAAGATTACGAACCTTGAAAGACTAGTCTCTCCTCGACATCAGATTATATCTACTGCTGGACGTGGGTGTACTCACTGGTGGTGGCATATAACTCCAGGGTCTCTGCAGAAAGGGGAACCTATTTCGCTCCTCACCCCAAGCTTCTTCCATCTCACTCTCCTTGTCCTCTTCTACCTATCGGTCATGCACAACAAGCGGAGTAGTAGGCTCAAGCCTCTTAGTGCGGATGATATTCTTCAAGTCCATGGTGCTTTTAGAAGGCATGGTCTGCAACGTGTAAAGCATGATTTAGAAAAGAAATTTTTATAGAGTTTGACTTTATCGCACGATTTAGAATCTGAAAGAAGGGAAACAATTCCTAAATGTCCTATAGCCTCCAAATTATGGATGTGGAGCTCTTCACACCAATAATATGGACTCTACAAGACACAGCTTCATAGACTCCCTAGGAATCTTGAACTTGTGCTCTGATACCAAGTTTGTCATGCCCCGGGAGGGTACCCTAGACGTTACCGGCACTCAAAGAATATTGCTAGTCCCCAAGCGAACCACTTGCCTCATCACATTCGTTCATTCATACATTCTACTAATCAGTGGAAAAACTAAAGGAAGTAAATGGGCACATCTCATCTAGTCTCAAAATAGTGTCATAAATAGAAAGGCTAGTAGAAAAGAACTAACTCACAGTCTTATCAATCAACATTCCGACTCTAGTCTATGAAGCCTCTATCACTAATAGGTGGTGCTAATGGCTACCTCAATCAAAATAATTGCTAAGCAACTCTAACTCTAAAGCAAGATGAAAGTGTCATATGAATCCTCCGAAGTAAGGGCGACTCAACAATCTGCTGGACGTCAAAAGATCCTCAATGAAAGGCCTGCTGATGATCTCTATCCTGTGTATCTGCATCATAAAATGATGCAACGTCAGAGTGGCGTCAGTACATGTAATATGGCAATAACATCAACTCAACTCAAAAGACTCAACTCATCTCAACTCAGTAAAACATGCAAGTTTAAAGTAAATCATGTTCTTTATCATGTATATTTGAAAAGAAAAGAATAATTCTGTTAGAAATCTCTTACTCAATTAATGTTGCTTGGGAGTTTCTATTAACCAACATCTATCCTGTCCCACCACCTTTAAGTTGGATAATGCACAACGAATCAGCATCATTGTCAGGCCCATCCTAAACTTGCCACGGTAAAGGACGCAGTATCTCTGTCTCTCTCTCTCTCTCGGATCCAAAGCAAATGTCCAATCTTTGGGATAAGAGTCGTCAGAACATGCTGCATGACTATCTTATGTTGGCAAACACAGTTCTGGGGTGACACTCCTCACCCACTCAGTGCTCAATAATGCTCCCAAGACTAAAATATATACAACTCTTCAATCAAGTCAATCATCTTTAAGACTCATATCAACTATCTCCATCATCCATCAATGAGTATACTATGAGAAAATATTTACATTATCATCAATCTGTACTAAAAACTTCATTTAAACTCAATGCTCAATTCCATCAAAACTTATTAAAACGTCAAGTGTTCTTAGTAAAACTCATGCTTCAAAAATCTCTACATATCATCAAAGCTCTTTCTCAAAATTGTTATTCATGTTCACAAGTTATATTCATGAAAACTCAATAAAATATACTAAAAGAAATCATTGGTGTTTAACATGCTCAGTATGGCCATTAAATCTCAGTTTTCAAAAATAATGCATAAAAGCAACCATAGTCCTCAATTAGGATTCATGTGAATGAATGCATAAACATACATTCAATCAATTACTCAACTTCAAGAACATCATCAAGATATTATTATATATAGGAAACTCAGTAAAACAATAATAAACTTAATTCAACTCATGTATGGGGAATCATGGGTTCTCAACTCATCTATGACCACCTATGGGTTGATTTACCCTGAATTTTTGTCATATGATTTCACTCTTGAATTGCATGATTTTGAACCAGCATTACACACTCGTCAAGTGTTTGATAAAATGTCTGGTTAAGGATTCTTGAGTTATTGGTGATCTATTGTATGTCTTATGAGTCAAGTGACTTTATGATGATGGAAGGAATGTATGTATGTGTTGAATTGATGAAAAGTATCTATAGTGTTGTAAGTTGACCACACTTTGGTGAGGGGGTGATATGCCCCAATCACTTTGATGGGGGTGTGTGCTATGCTTATCTACCATGTTGAGGGGTTTATACCTTGGCCACTTTTATGGGGGTGCTATGCCCATCTACCATGTTGAGGGGTATATACCTTGACTACTTTGATAGAGGGTGCTATGCCCATCTACCATGTTGAGGGGTATATACCTTAACCACTTTGATGGGGGGTGCTATGCCCATCTACCATCTTGAGGGGTAGATACCTCAATCACCTTCCAAGGGGGTGGTATGCCTTAGGTTCCAAGTAATAGATTGCTTGGTCTATGATGATGGTCTCTTCCTACACATGTAATATGTTCTATACAAGCATATTTTACTCCAAGCATTGGTCATGAATGCCATATTGTTATTATACTTATTCCATGCTTATGATTATGCATTTTAACTATGTTGCATATCTCTTGTCGCATTGCATCCTACATACTTAGTACATTCAAATGTAGTAATGCATACTCTACACCTACATGATGTTACCATGTAGAACCAGAGTCCCTCACAATCATCCTCCATGTGGCTAGCTTTGGCATCTTGAAGAAGAGCTTTGGTGAGTCCTCGAGTTTGGGGACATTAGCTATCTTACTCTTGTCACTTATTTTCTCTTCATGTTGAACTCTTGATGCTATGAGGGTGAGCCCGAAAAGTGTCTTGGTCCCCACTCAAATCTATGTTTAGAGGTGTTGTTGGAACACATGATGTACTTATGCTTTGTGCTTTGACTGTTCTATATTTTATGCTATCAAAGACTTCTCTTAGTCCCTTTACCCATATTTATACTCTCTTATTGTTGTTTAGTTGCTTCCGCGACCTGGGATGTGTAAATGATATGCTAAGAGGCTTGTTTGGGGTCCCATTGGGTTCCATTCACTATGTCATGTCTAGGCCCTAGGTTTGGGTCGTGGTAGATTACAAGTAGTAGCTTGCTTGGTCTAGTCGGTTAAGGTCTCTTCCCACACATGTATTATGTACAATGCAAGTTGAATGGTTTACAAGCATGTTTTACTTCAAGCATTTATCGTGCATGCAATATTGAGATTATACTTATCCATTGCTTATGATTATGCATTTTGACTATATTGGCTTATGTCTTGTTGATACTTAATACATTCAAATGTACTAACGCATAATCTATGCCTACATGATATTACCATGTAGGACCAGAGCACCTTTTGATCATCCTCCACGTGGCTAGTTCAGTATTTCGGAGATAAGCTCTTGCTATTTTGAGATTTCTTTACATTGAATGCTTGTTACTATGAGGGTGAGCCCAGAAAGTGTCTTGGCCTCTGCTCCATTCCATGTTAGAGGTGTTGTTGGATATTTGATGTACTTATGTTATGAGCTTGACTCTTGATTGTTTTATGATTATCAAAGACTTCTCTTAGTCCCGCTTACCTTTATTTATATCTCTTGTTGGTGCTTTCTTTGTTCTCTTATTTGGATTGAGTTGTTATTTATTTTTCTTCCGTCACCAAGGATGTAGAATAATATGCTAAGAGGCTTGTTTGGAGTCCCCTTGGGTTCCACATTCACCGTGTCACGTCTAGGCCCTAGGCTTGGGCCATGACAATCAGGGCCGCTTTTAGTAGCCACCCTCAACTTAGGCTTTTTGCCTTTGTCAAGGTACACAATGTTCAAGGAAAGAGCAGGGCCAATTTTAGGATTTTACAACTAACAAGGCTAGGTTAATCTGGTATTTTCAAAGAATAGGTACATGTTAGGCTCAAACATTAGGAAAAAGGGATTAGATCATCATTTTGGTTGGTCATTTTTAGGCTAAAGTGGAGTACTTAAGAAGAATGGCCTAAGATCTTTTTCTAATCTGGATAATCTATTATCAAACTTAGAGTAACGGGGCAAGTTCTGAATTAACACAAAACACATGAATTTAGCAAATTTGGCTCACATTCACATGACACTACATACATTATAAACAGAAAGACTTACAGATCATGCTTCTTATCTCAATGTACCCATACTTATCAGAACAAATATTGTCACACACCTAAACCTACTTGGTTATTATATAACTACTAATCAAATTTTTTTGTTGGGTGTCGTTTTCTCAAACAAATCACAAAAACATGTTATATCCCACAAATATTGGTACTCTATGCTACAAATATTATCTAAACATCCTAAACGTGCTGGTTCAAAAGAAATTAAATATCCACATGGAAAAAGAACATAAGCAAGAAAACCCCAGGATCAAAAATAGGGGTAGTTATGGACCCAAGTTATTCAGACTTCACTGAGGCCCATAACTACCCACACCCCATCAAAAAGGATGTGCATTGTCCCCAATGCACAAAATCAAAACAAAATAGAATATAAGGGGTCAAAAAACATACCTGGGTGCCTAAGCGCCAGTCTGTGGCTGAGTCTTGCCACACCCTTCGTGTGGGGTGGTCTCCTTAACAATGGTACTCTGTCTGGAGGGGCCAACACCCTTTCCCTACTCTGTCGCTCGAACTTGTCTTATCTCCTCATCATGTCTCGATCTCCTCAAGACAAGCTCAAGCTCCTCCTCTTCTATCATCCTCGCAAGTACATGTCTCTCATTTGGTCACTATCCGTGTAAGGTCTCTTCCTAAAGGAAGACTGGGTAGGCTCCTCAGGAGCAAATAGATCAAATATCAGCATCGGAGGTATAGTTGATGGTAGTGCGACCGACAATGCTAGTGCTGCTATTAAGTCAGCTTGGAGCTGCTAGATCTCTATCTACATAGTTGATAAGTCTGAAGGTCGGGCCTTGCCCAATCTCTATTGTACCCTCTCCTCGAAGGTATCGATGCGGGAATCCATGATAGAAATACGGTCCTGGATAGTAGCAACCATGAATGCCCGACTTCGACCCTCCGAGTCTACTATCGCCTGGTGGACCCATGGCAAGATCTCATAAACAAGCTGAGTCAACTACGACTCAGCATGTGATATCCTCTGCGCTAAGGCCTGTATAGAAGTTACGGATATGTAGATCATGCCCGAAGTAGTAGGCTGTGAAGTAGTGGCCTGTGGTGTAGGAACAATAATAGTGGGCCCTCTCTTCTCAACTGCCTCGGGCTGTGGGGGCCTTTCTTTAGTAGTAGCAATAGTGGCAGTCTCAAAACCTTTGGGTGGTGGTGCTGGGGCGAACATCTCAGGCATAGGTGGAGGTTTTGCTCGCTGGAGTGCCATCGGGTTATCCTCAGCCTTGATCAGGCTAGGATCCAATGTACACTAGACTTCTATTATCTGGTCTAGCTGATGCAGTATCTTTATCATCGACTCTAGATAGAGCTTGTATATCAAGTGCAGTAACGGGATGGAGTAGTGGACCTTTTTAGTGCGGCCTTATGAATCTGCTCATCAATGAGGCAGGCCCAGTCAATCGCATAGCTAGCTAAGATGCTTGCAACTAAAATCGCTCACTCTGGAATTATAGTATTATCAACAAGTGTTGGTTGAATGCGAGAACGAACAACCGCCCACCAAAACTTGGCGAGAAAACTGAGCGAATCCTTGATCATAGGCTCCGAGTAAGTGACGACCCAAGTAGGTTCCGAACTCTACTATGCAATATACCCAGCCACCCATCTCATCAATGTGGCTCGTCGCTTAGGATCCTTCATCACTAGTGGATCACTCATCTGGCCCACCTAGTAGTCGAACTCTGTGGTGGATCTGGGGTTGGAAACTACAGATGGTGCCCTCAAATATATCGACCCGCTGACTACTCACTCTCATCTCAGTTAGTCTGGGCTGAGCGAGGGGCTTCTTCCCCTTGGGAAGAGTAAGCTAGACAGTGGCTACGTAGGAGGCATAAAACTCCCTCACCATGGTTAGGGACTATCGTTCGAGAGGTCAGGTCAACCACTGAAGCTAGTATCTAGTCATTTTGTTCTGGAGATATGTCACGACCCAAGACTAGGGCCTAGACGTGACTTGGCGAATGGGAACTCGAAGGCAACCCAAATACGCCTTTTAGCTTATCATTTGCACATCCTTCGTTTTGAGAAAATAATAATAAAAGATAATTAAGCACATAGTAAATAATTTCTAAGGGAAGCGGGCTTTGTACTCACACTATGGGGATGTTATAAGTAAGAGGATAAACATGAATCACATAGCAAATAAGTCTAAAGGGTGGGTAAATATGATTCACGCTATGGGGGTATTTAGGGACCTTGGACTTTCATCACTTTCCACCATAATCAATAGCATCACTTGCCACTATAATCAATAGCATCACAAAGAGAGAGAGAGTCTAAGGGATAAGTCTCCATAAAATCTCAAAATCAAATTATAGGTACATACCGTAGTATCCAACAACACCTCTGAGCATAAATAGGACGGGGGCCAAGACATGATCAAGCCTCACCCTCAAACTCCCCGAACTAGAGGACTCACCAACTCTCTTCTTTCAATGATCCAAAGCTAACCATATGGAAGATATATAGGAGCATCAATCCCTACATGGTGCAATCATGTTGGCATAGAGTATGCATTAGTACTCGTAATATACTAAGTATGTGGGGTGCAATGTAACAAGGGAAGCAAGCCATAGTAATCGAAATGTATAAACATAATCAAAGACGTAAGCTCAATATGCCATGCATGATCAATACTTAAGGTAAAACATACATGGAGGTAATCATACTTGCATAGCTCATAAAAAGCATAATAAAGTGGCATGAGTAGCTCGTCCATATACTTTGTACTAGAGGGTGAGGAATAGGTCCTAATAATAGAAAACCATCATAAGTCATCATAAGAGAATATTTTGGGGACATGAGGGGGACATGAGCATATATTATGAAAACCATACATTAAGAATGACATATACCATAAAGCTTTGGGGAGTTCATAAAAGATCGTTAGAAATACAAGGTGTCATACATAACTACATTATTAAAATTATTGGGTGAAAAATACATCACTTTACATTAAAGACTATTTTATTATGCAAGGAACATTAGCAATCATAATGGAGAACACCTTACACTCAGGTGCGCCTTGGTCGCGTCGCGCCAAGGACGCGAACCCTCACTAGAATTCCATTTTTTGGAATTTTGAAATTCGATACAGTTGCTCTAAAATTGGGTTTAGAACCATTCCCCACTCAATTTTTCTCTTTGAATAAGAAAAAGAAGTTGAGTTTTTGATATCATGCACGAATTTTGAGATATATGAAAATTACGATCACGCTCACTTTCGAGGCACATTTTCGGGCACTTTTTGGGTCATTTTAATCGGTTGGTCTAGAAATCAACCTCTATTAGCGGGTGATTCCTATTTTATAAGGTGGTACATAGTTATGGGACAATGGGATCCTATTAACGGTCTCACGCCTCTTCTAACGGGAAACTTCTGCGTCCATGTGCTAAGTATACTCTCACGGAATAATCATAAGAATGAATCATGGAGTCACTAGTGGAGAGGTATTCCACTAACCCATCCCATAAGCATTTAGAACATTAATCATCATAAAGATAGCTCCTATATCTTAGCTAAGCCTTTACTATCGGTTAGCATCATAATCTTGGCTAAGCCTCTACTATCGGGTAGCCTCATAATCTCATGATCATAACTAGGTGAGGTCTTACGTTTCTTTTATTCATTCATTCTTGACTACAATGAGTCTAGTCCCAAATAACATATAGACAGGGAATACTCATGACACGTATAAACTTGCAAATCATAACATCATAATGAAGACTTCCAATATAATACATACTTTTATGTCACCTCAATGTGTTTCATGGCATACTTGGCAAACTCCACCATTCATAATATCAATGACATAAAAGAGAGGAATTCATGACCTTACATAATGAGTCATAATATTCCCATGAAGCCATATCATAAATATTGACTCTTCGCATTTAGGACCCTTATGTTCTTATATAGTAGGATTAAGACTTCCTTCTTTCATAAAATGTACTCTTCATATATAGGTTCAAATTATGAATTTGCATGCTTAAAGACACAATCATGAAATTCATATGATTTAGACTTGATTCATATACAACAATAATAAAGAAATTATGAACTTAAATGAAATCAAGCAACCGTCATCATTAGAAATCATTCAAATTAGCAAATTCAATATGACAATTGGGTGGGCTCATGCATGTAGTTTTAAATCATGTAACTCAAGAGGACTATGCATGAAAGTAATGCAATTCATCAATTTATATCATCTCTAGAACAACCCACCTCATTCATGTATATCATCTTTCAAAACATGGACATAGAAATATAAAATTCATCTCACACAATCCTCAACTTCATAGTTATAGTCATAACCTGCATAATCTCAATACTATCAAAGAGTAGTCCATCAAAACCAATGCTTCATAAAATCAAAGAAAGAGCTTTGTATCATTCAAAATATTCACAATGTTCTCAATAGCTCGTAGCATGCATAATATCCTTTCAACATTCTTAATATTTATAATTTAAACGTCTTACAGTAGTACTTTAAACAACATATAAATTTGTCAATTACTTTAGCCAAAACATGGTGGTTAATATGCACATAAGCTTAAATCATGCAATTTAAGAGTATAAAATAAGAGAGGAGTAAAATCAATTCATTTGGAAATCATTCAATTAAACCCACCAACATTGTACTAAAACCCTCATTTTGGGTATCATGAAACCCAACTAAAATCCACAAGTTCTTTCATAGCTTTTCATAGCATCATAGAATATGTATCTTTAATATCATAAAATCCATCACAATATCACACCCCAATGGTATTTAAGCATAATAAAATCATTACTTGAAAAATCCAAACTCAAATCATGTTTATAATGCATAATGAAGTTTACCCATAAAGAATCTAAACTTGAAATCATATAATTTCTTGAAAAAGAGAAAGTTGGGCTCCATGGGTGAAAGGACCCATGGATCTTTCCGTAGACTTGGAGTTTCTTGAAGAAAGACTTGAGGAGGACTTGGGGATTCACTTGGTTATCTTGAATTCCAAAAAACTTCTTGACAATCTTGAGAATGGATGGAGGATTTGATGAAGATTAGAGAGGAACTTGAGAGGTTTTTAGTGAGTTTTGGAGTTGAAAAATGACTAAGGATGATGGTTTCACGTATATATAGACATTGGGTGATTACCCGATTGTCCTTGAGTGAAAAAGAGAATTTTTGACCTAAGGCGCATCCAGTCCGCGTCGCGGCCGCGACGCAGACAACCACTTCTTTGTGAAATTTCATCGATAAAATTATTTTTGGCATGGGTAAACTATACCTTGTAGTTAACCGTTGTCCCACACAATTTGTTCCTCTGAACAAGAATATGAGGTCGGATTTGTGAAATTGTGCACAAATTTTGAGATATTAAAAAAATACATCATAGGGCCTTTTCAAGCTATATCTAATTCTCACCAAATTCTCCATCCATTCTCAAGGTTTTCAAGAAAGTCTTGTTGAAATTCAAGGAAACCAAGTCAAGCCCCAAGTAACTCAACAAATTGTTTATCAATGACCAAAGAATATGAACTTTCTACTTATGATCATCATGAATTGAATTATAATCAAATCGCTTAGGGTCGCTTACCAATGTCAGTAATTGATGATTACACAATTTGAACAATTTTGAATTTACATCAAATAAACAATGAATAAACCCTTAATTCGATTAAAAAAAATCACGAATTACGGTGGCTTAGTTCGGATCTAAAACAATGAGATTTTTGCTTGGGCAATTCAAACTAGTGATTTTGTTGGTTGGTTAATTGGTCACATTTTATTCATGAAATGGCTTGGATTGGTATTAGTCTGGATACGTCAAAATCCTTCTATTAGATTGAGATATTAAAAAAATACATCATAGGGTCTTTTTAAGCTACGTTGAGGGGTGTTTCAATATCGGGGACACAGTCAAGTCTGCTATCGATGACTCTGGGATTCTCAAAAATGGAGCAGGCTGGCTTTCCCTTCTCTCTCTGCTGTATGCCCTCCACATATATGTCTCGCATGCCCTTAACGCACCACCAGTTAGTGAGAGCATCTCGTGTAGGTGATGATGATTGTGGTGTGGTGGAGGACTCTAACTCTGATCTATCCTCAAAGCCTCTTACAAAGCTGGAATCTTCTCTGGATGGAGTCATATGTGGTAAATTGCTCTCATCGCTGCTCCCTCCTAAGAATGGGGAGAGCGAGCAGCAGGAGCCTGAGTATGCCCAGCTCTGGCAGCGGCTCTGGTCTGTGGTATAGAAGCCTTTGGGTCTGTGTTACATCTAAGACCTCTAGTTAACCACTCAGTTGAGTGGTCTGCTCATCATTTGAAGGCTCATCCCTGAGCCTCGACTTCATAGCCTGGAACTCAGCGCGGATGGCTTTTGGGGCCGTAGTACCTGAAACATAAACATATACACACCATGGTTAGTCCCACAAATTAAGAATTAAAGTGCAAAAAATATCTGAGTTGAGTTGTAGAAGGGTTTTATGAAAGCACCTTTACAGGCCGTAGTGGATATTACGAGCCGTAAAGAGCCTTCATAAACTAGTGGTTCAAATAAATCTTGTTAACTGAAAAGTCTACGAGACCAGGTACGACTCGTAAAATTGTTTCCGAGTCATAAACTGGGTCGTAGAGATTTCCAGTCTGTAATTAATTCCAAGCAGGATCTAGAGACCTATCTACGAGCTGTATAGTGATCTACGACTCGTAGAAGGTCTAATCTGATGGAAACTGAGAAAAATCTAGTTTATAGAATTATGCATGAGGAGCAATTATGGCTCGTGGAATGATCCACGGGCCGTCAAAGCCACTCTTGACCCAGAAAACTCAGTCACCTGAGTTTCTAAGTCCATCACACAGATCCTAACTGACTTTTTCAATCCATCAACTACCAACATCGAAGTAAAAACTCACGCACCCACGTAATTTGCACACCACAACCATTACCCCAACATGTTCTACATACATACACACCATCAAAAGTGATTAACATGAATTTCCATATGATTTTGACCACGTCTAATTGATTCAAACGAGATCATGCACCTATGTCATCACCCACCAATTCACAAACACAATCATTCAATCACATACGATGAGTGATAAAATAGGCACAAATAATTAACATTCACACAAGGCCATAATACCCAATTTTGGACTCAGTAAATAATTCAAACATTGGCACCCTAATTTTAACTAATCACAATTTTAAATTCAAACACGAATGTTGTGTCTAACCACCATACCTCACTCAATTTTTAAATCAATCACTCAAACAAGGCAAATTATAGGTTTGACTTTAACCAAAAACTTACCAAGTCTTGAGATTAATGTGAAGAAGACGAATGAGGTGACTAGAAGCAAAACCCTAGGCCTTCAGAATCTTGCCGAAATTTGGTGTACCGTGGCCGGTGAGGGGATGGGTTGGTCGGGTCAATTTAGTAATTTAAGTCAAGAATAGGGTAAAATTATTTGACCCCTCTATTTATATATTAACCCAGGTCAACTGAAAGGTAATGGGACTCGACTCTACAAAACCCCGATTATGGGGTATGGAGGGTTTTACGACTCGTAAATTATGATTTTGTAGAACATCCAAAGCCTAGTTTTCACGACTAGGTTTCACAGACCAGTCTACAGGTCATAAAGTAATTTATGGCTCGTAGAATGGGTCATAGACCCCAACACTTAGCATATTTTCAAAAAACTTACCTGCGGTCCACAAGCCCCGTTCACAACTCGTAGTTTGATCTATGAATCATAAAGTTGGCTCACGTACTGGAGCAAATATTTTTCTACTTGGTGGAATACTCTACGAGGTTGGGTACGAGTCGTAAAGTGTTTTACGGCCCATAAACCCATTCATCTCAACTTGATGTTCTTCTCAGCCAAATTGGCTGACTTAGTCCTGTACTCGCATATGCTTACTAAAATACACTATTACCCTATAGGCAACCAACCCAATGTCCAAAAATTAAAATCAAAACACAAAAAAATAAACTACCCATAAATCCAAAAGCTGAAAATAAACCTATAACTATGCTATTACATAAAAAACCTTGGGTTGCCTCCCAAGTAGAGCCTGATTTATTGTCGTGGCACGACTTGGACCAACTGGTTACTCAGACTTCACCAATTACCCAGACTTCACTCTTCATGTCATCTGGATGCTTTATGGACTGACATATATTGAAGACGAGTTCTTCATCATTCAATCTAAACCTTAGTTGACCAGCTTCCATATCCACTAAGGCTCGTCCAGTGGCTAGGAAAGGTCTTCCCAAGATGATTAGGACATCGAAGTCAACTACGCAATCTAGGATCACAAAGTCTGTAGGGAATATGAACTACTCGACTTTTACCAACAAATCGTAAATATTCCCACATGTTTCTTCACCGTGCGATCCGCCATCAACAACTGCATGCTAGTTGGAGTAGGGGCTCCCAATCCAAGCTTTTTATAGACAACAAGGGCATCAAGTTTATGTTGTTACCTAGATCATATAGTGCCTTTGCGAACTCCACATGTCCAATGGTTCAGGATATTGTGAAAGCACCTGAAACTTCTCTCTTCTGGACCAAGGACCTCGCAGCAATAGCACTGCAATGTTGAGGGTCTTGAGAGAGCTCCGACTCAGAGTGTGCTTTTTAGTGATCAAGTCCTTCATGTACTTCGCATACCCTGACATCTTCTTTAATGCCTCGATAAGAGGGATTAGCATGGAGAGGAAGTGATAAAATTTGCCTACCTCCTCCCTCTTTTTAATTCTCTGAGGGAAGGGAGGAGGAGGCCTAGGAATGGGCTTCAACCTAAGTGGCGCATCAATAGCTTCACTCACCCATCCTTGCGACGATCATTTCCTTTATCCGCATCTTTAGCTGCTATCGTCTCCTCTCAAACATCTTCTTCATCAACCGGCATAGGAGGGTCAATAGTGCTCTTGCCACCTCGAGTAGTAACCGCCATACACTGCCCTTCATTTTTAGGATTTTGCACTGTATTGCTAGGTAGTATATCCCTCTGATGCTGATTCAGCTGAGTTGACACTTGACCAAACTATTGTTCCAGCTATTTGATAGCCACAGAGTGAGACTCTATTTTCTGATTGATACTCAAAATCTCCAATTTCATGCCCCTTAGAGTCTCATCCGGTATCTCAGCCTTCTTCAACAGGTGACTAATGATCCCCTCAATGTTGGAATTGTCTGCACCTGCGTCGCGGTTATGTGGTAGCACATAAATACCATTCACTACAAGAGAAAAAGACTTTTAATGACCATTTCTTAACGACGAGAAATGAATCCGGTCGTTATAAGTATTCCTATAGTGACCAAATTTTTTTCGGTCGTTATAAATATACTTATAGCGACCAAATTTTTTTCTGATCGTTATAAATATACTTATAGCGACCAATTTTTTTCGGTCGTTATAAATATACTTATAGCGACCAAATTTTTTTCAGTCATTATAAATACATTAGTTACCAATTTTTATTCGGTTGCTAAATACAAATTTTAATCCAACATTAATAAGGGGATAAATTTGATTATTAAAAACATAACATTTCGCAGTTAAAACATATTAGTTAGTATAAAAATATATTTTAATTAATATGAGTGCAAAAACATTAGACTAAATCATACTATAAGTATCACAAGTGACGTTTTATTAATCATTCCATCATCTGATAACAATCCTTCACCTTTTATAATTTTGGTTATTTCATAATAAAAAAATTTAATAAAAAAATATTAATGTATTAATTTCTTATATTTTTATCCATCATTCTTATTATAGTCAATTATATAAAATTTTAAAATATAAAAGCATTTAGTTACAATCTTTTTGGCATAATTTTTTTTAACTTAAATATTTTCTTGATATAGTTTCCATATATGTTTTTATTTTGAGAGACAATTTATTCATTTTACTTGACCTTTTTAAATATGCAAGATGAAGTAGGTCAAAATAAAAAATTATAATGAAACAAAAATTAAAAATAGAAGTAATTATATAAATAATAATTATGAGCTTATGACATTAATTTAAGGTAGAAAATTATATAAATTTGGTAGTAACTAATTTTTTCAAGAGGATAAATGTTTCTCCACTTGCAAATTACCTCGATCAATAGACTTAAGAATCACTATTCGGTAATAATATGTTTTCTAATAAAAATATATATTGTGTCAACATTTTTCTCATTATTGGTTGTGAAACTAACAGGTGTATACAGAGAAAAATCATTCGTTTGAGTTAGAAAAGTATAAACTGAAATTTTACAAACAGACAATTTAAAAAGTTTTATATGACATATAATCAACTGCTAAATTAATTAAGAGATCGTGATTTTTTTCATTATTTAAAACTTAAGATGATATATTTGATTTGTATCTCAAGATATTTTAATGCTATTGAATTATTTATATTTAGTTAATACTATTACTATAAAAAGTAAAACTAAAAGAAGTTGGGGGTTTTATCCATGAATCAATGTGCAAAAAGTCAATAACTTAAAGCGCAAAATACAAAACAAACAACTTTATGTCTAGAACTAGAAAATCCAACTTTATTTTTATTTGATTATGAAAATAGAAACAAATTTTATATTTCATTGTAGTTAATCTTTGATTTTACAAAAAAAAAAAAAAAAAAAAAAAAAAAAAAAAAAAGATAATAGTTATTAGGAGTGTCATTAATAACCTTATATGAAGTTTTTATACTTATCTTTTGACAAATCATGCAGTGTTAAGAACTCATCCTCAGAGAAAGTGTGAATAAGTATAAGCAATGAAAAATCTTAGAAGCACAGGAAGAATGCATTTCATATTTAAGAAAAGATATTCTAGTTTTTCTTTTATTAAGAGTTAAAAATATAACATCATACAATTTATATGTCTATATTTTTGTAACATTATGCAATATCATTCTTTATTGTTACTATGAAATTTAATATGAATATAATCAATTTGTATGTTTTCATATGTGCACGTATTTGTATGTGTGTGTGTGTATGCACTTTTGCTGATCTAATTTGTGGTTATAATTTAAGTTTTAATAACTAGAACTAAAGGGAGCCTTGGAGTAATTGGTAAAGTTGTTGTCATGTGAATAGAAGGTCACGGGTTCAAACCTTGGTAACATCATCTTGCAGAAATGCAAGGTAAGGCGACATGCAATAGATCTTTGTGATCAGACCCTTCCCCTTAAGTGCACCTAGCTTGCCATATTTTTTTTTTAATAATTAGAACATCAAGTAGTGAAGAAAAAATTTAGTTGCTGAAAAGAGGTATAACGACCGGATTTTTGTCGTCGTTAAAGATTTTTAACGACCGATGGCGACCAAATTTTTATCGGTTATTATTGACTAATAACGACCAGATTTTTACTTTTAGCGACGAAATTTCCCCTCATTAAAGACCTATTTTCTTGTAGTGATTTCAGAAGCCTTCTCTGTGACCCCAATCTGCAACTGGACCCTTGTTCCTGTCATAATAACCTCCGCGTCTGTCCATATAAGCTCTATCTCTACCAAATTTCTTACCTTAATTTCCTTGACTGTGGCCCCAATAGTTCTGATTGGACCCGTGGACATTGGTCTAGAAATCCCCCGTCTATTCAACAACAAAACATGCACTCGTACATGGGTGCATGTGGAGACTGATAAACTACTGCATACACTCTCTCTTGGCTCTACTTCATCATCATCTCCATACCTATGCAAATCTTAGCAAGTTGCTGCATGATTTCTTCATTAATTCTATCTTGCTCTGGACCTACACTGACAACATATGAACTCTATGTGGAAGCTTTATCCCGCTGCCCCCATGCAAAATTTGTCTTGACCGCTCTTTCCATTCCCTTCGTAATCCTTGCAAATGGTTGATCTAGAAACATGACCCCCCACCATGATTTGTCAGCAAAGGCCTAACTGTTCTCATCAAAGGAATGGTAGAAGATCTCCACCAATGCATCATCAACAATGTTGTGGTTAGGGACGCTCCTCAGTCGTTTTGCGAACCACTCCCAAGTAGTGCTTATCGAATCACCAGGAACTTGCTCAAAGTTGTTGATCTGGTCCTTCAACTTGAGCTACTTCGATTTAGGGAAGTACCTCTCCAAAAAAGCCTTCGACAAGTCTTCCCAAGTGATGATTTAACTTTGCAGGAGATCAGATAGCCATAATGTAGCATTGCCCAGGAGAGACAATGGGAAGAGGTGATGTCCCACAATATCCGTAGACTGATTCTGTGTTCCCATCACACATATAGACAAATACCACACTGTGTAGGTGGCTATGAGGATCCTCTGATGGTAAGCCCGCAAATAGCCCACGGTTCTGCAACATCTGAAGTAATCCACTTGCGATAGTGAACTTTGTGTCTACTAGTAGTGGTGGCAACTGTCATGACCCAAGCCTAGTGCCTAGACGTGACACGGCACAAGGGGAACCCGAAGGGACCCCAAGGAAACCTCTTAACATATTATTACACATCCTTGGTAGCGGAAGAAATAAAATACAACAATAATAGAGTAAAATAGGGACAACGGGGCTAAGGGACAACTTCCATCTCATAAACATCAAGAGTCAACAGAGAGAAAAACTCATAACATTACACATGACATGTCCAACAACACCTCTACTATATAGTTAAGAGCGAAGGGCAAGACAAGCAACCAGGCTCACCAACAAGCTTGAGAGGAATCGTACTAGCCATGTGGATGGGGATATTCAAGAGGAGCTACGGTTCCTACATGGTGACATCATGTAGGCATAGAGTATGCGTTTGTACGTTTGAATGTACTTAAGTATGCAGGATGCGATAAGCACCATAATCAAATATGCATAACATATGCTATGAATAAGTATATAGTAATATGGCATGCATGAATGATGTTTGAAGTAAAACTATGCTAAGATAGAACATAATATGAGTGTAAGAAGTGACCATTATTAGTACAATCCAAGGCCTATCACCTCCTTGGAGAGGTGCATGAGGTACAAAACCTTTCATGTAGTTGATGAGGTACAAACCCCCCGACATGGTTGATGAGGTACTAACCCCTCAACATGGTTATCAAGGTACAAACCCCTTGACCTGGTTGCACGAGCCTACCACCTCCCAAGCAAAGTGATCAAGGTACGAACCCCTCGACAAGGTTACCGGGCCTAAAACCTCTCGAGTAAGGCTTAGTTATCACATACATACATTCCTTTCATCATCATATGCATTCATTTCTTTTATCATCATAAAGTCATTCATCTCATAAGACATGCATTGAACCTTCAACTCCTCAAGAAATCATAACCAAACATTTTATGAAACACTTGACGGGTGTGTAGTCCTAGTGTAAAATCATGCATTTCAAGAGTGTAATCATGCTAGAAATTTAAATATAAAACCATCAATAGGCACTTGGTAACATTCTCAAGAAATATACTTCAAAACCCTTCATTAAATCTCACATTAGATCTTAGATTCATAGCATCAAACATGCTAAAACAGTCATAATTTCATAAAACCCCAACATAGTGTGCAGTGAAATTCATAATACATATGATCCATGAGTAAATCAACTTTAAATCATGCAATTTATGGCACAAGGAAGCTTGGATATCATGGGTGAAACGAACCCATGAAAGAAACCCACTTACCTTAGCTTTGGAGAAAAGCTTAATGAAGCTTGTGGAGATGGAGACTTGAAGCTTGAGTGAGAACCTTGAAATCCGAATGAGTTTTGAGACTTGAATTTAGGAGATAAAATATTGGCTAAGTGCTTAAGTATTTGGGAATGTCTTGAATGATATGAAGGTGAAATAAAGCTAAGTATAGGCATTTTCACGCATGGGAACACTTAGGTCCAAGACCAAAAAGTCTTGGACTCAGATAGAAAACTGGCCACAAAAATGAACTGAGGCGTGCCTTTGGCGCGTCGCCCCAGGAGTGCGAAAACCTCACTGGAAATCAATTTTTGCGATTTTCAAAATTTTATATGGTTGCTCTTAAATCAGGGTTAGACCCATTCTCCACTACATGTGACCTCCTGAACAAGAATATGAAGTCGAACTTTTTGATATCACACACAGATTTTGAGATATAAGGAAACTACGATTCTTGGCAATTCCGATGAACATTTTCGGGCACTTTTTGGGGTCGTTTCAATAGCTTCCCCTTAGGAACATTCATCGCTGAATGTCAAAGAAATGTATATGAGAGATGCAAACATGAAACTTTCAGCCCAAATAAGGATGCAACAATGCACTTAAACATCATTTCAAAAATCTCAACATAAGTGTAAAATTATCATGAACTTGTCAATTTAAACATGAATCTATACAATGACATGAGGGCTGAACTTAAGACTTGAGATCATATAGAGGACTTAGATCAATACTTTAGGCTTTAGTGGAATGGAAGAGATAAGGGTATCGCTTTTGCATATCAACTTCGGCCTCCCAAGTAGCACTTTCGACTTGTTTGTTCCTACAAAGGACCATAATGGAAGCAACTTCCTTGTTCCTCAACCTCTTCACTTGCCTATCCAAGATCTTTACTAAAACCTCTTCATATGTCAAGCTCTCTTCAACTAACCCTACAATATCAAGAGGCATAATAGCATTGGGATCACCCACACACTTCCTCAACATAGGCACATGAAAGACCGGATGAACCAATTCCATTCATCTAAGCAAATCCAACTCGTAGGCCACCTTACCAATCCTTCTCATCACCCGATAAGGACCCACATATCTAGCGCTCAACTTGCCCTTCTTACCAAAACGGACCACACCCTTCATGGGTGACACCTTCAAATAAACCCAATCACCAACCTTGAATTCAAGATCTATTCTCCTCACATCGACATAAGACTTTTTGTGACTTTGGGATGTTTTCAACCTTTCTCTAATCATCCTAACCTTCTCAAGAGTCTCCATAATCAGATCTGGTACCAACATAGCCAGCTCTCCAACCTCAAACCACCCAACCGGTGATCTACAACGTCTACCACAGTGAGCCTCAAATGGATCCATACCAACACTAGAATGATAGTTATTGTTGTATGCAAACTCAATCAATGGAAGATGATCATCCCAACTATCTTAAGTGCCAATACACAATCCCTTAGCATGTCCTCCCATCCGTTTGAGGGTGAAAGGCCATACTAAGCTATACATTGGTTCCAAGACCTCTTTGGAAAGACCTCCAAAAAAGTAAAGTGAATTGTGCACCACAATCCGATATAATGGACAAAGGAACCCCATGTAACCTTACCAAGTCACGAATGTACAACCTAGCATATTCTTCAGCCCTATATGTAGTCTTAACTGGTATAAAGTGGGCCAATTTTGTCATCCTATCAACTACAACCCATATGGAATCAAAACCCTTTCTAGTCTTAGGCAGCCCAACCATAAAATCCATATTAATCTCTTCCCACTTCCAAGTAGGAATCTCTATGTCTTGGGTGTTAGGCCACTCAACCTTTGATGTTTGGCTTTGACTTGTTGGCAACTATGGCAACCAGAACAAATTTTGCAATGTCTCTCGTCATGACTTCCCCACCAATACACCTCCCTCAAATCTCTATACACTTTAGTAGACCCGGGGTGAATAGAATTAGAAGAACTATGTGCCTCATCAAGAATATTTTCCTTCAAGCTATCCACACAAGGCACACACAACCTACCTTAGTACCTAAGGGAATCATCTCCCCCTTAGGAGAAAACCTCCACCTTACCCTCTTTTACCAATGCCTTTTATTCCAACAAAGTGGGGTCAAGATCTTGCTTAGCTTTCACCTCCTCTAACAAAGAAGACTTAGAACAATCAACAACAACACCCCCATTATCCACTTCTCCTAACCTATCCCCTAATCTTGCAAACCGATGGACTTCCTTAGCACCTCTACGCATCCATCATCAACATGAGCTAGGCTACCCATGGACACCCTACTCAAAGCATCCGCCACAACATTAGCCTAACCCTGATGATAATGCACACTCATATCATAATCCTTAAGAAGTTCTAACCACCTTCTTTGCCTCAAGTTATGATTCTTTTGAGTGAAAACATATTAGAGGCTTTTATGATCGGTGAACACATCAACGTGCACCCCATACAAATAATGACGCCATATTTTTAATGCAAGTACCACGACGACTAGTTCAAGATAATGGGTATGATAGTTCTTTTCATGCACCTTGAGTTGCCTAGAAGCATAGGCTATAACCTTTACCATTTTGCATGAGAGCACAACCAAAACAAACTCTAGAAGCATCACAATACACAAAATATCCCTCTAGCCCTTCCGACAGTGACAATATAGTGGACACAAGCTTATCTTTTAATGTTTGGAACCTTCTCTCACACTCACCGGTCTATATAAACTTAACCTTTTTTGAGTCAATTTTGTCATAGGAGAGGCAATAGAAGAAAACCCATTCACAAGTCTCTGGTAGTATCCCGCTAAGCCAAGAAGCTCCTAATATCCGACGGGGTCAATGGTCTAGGCCAATTTCTAATCACATCCATCTTCTTAGAATCCACTTTAATACCATCCCCCGACACCACATGACAAAGAAAGGCAAATTCCTTCAACCAAAATTCACATTTTTCATATTTAGCATACAATTTCTCTTCCCTAAATCTTTGCAAAACTACCCTCAAATGATCCATATACTCCTCCTCATTATGTGAATAGATCAAAATGTCATCGATGAGTACCACAACAAACGAACCAAGTTAGGGTTTCAAGACCCTATTCATTAGATCCATGAAGATGGTTGATGCATTAGTCAACCCAAATGACATCACAACAAACTCATAATTCCCATGCCTAGTCCGGAAAGCCATCTTAGGAATATTACACTCCCTCATCTTTACTTGATGGTACCCAGACTGAAGATCAATCTTAGATGAAAAGGCTAGCCCCTTGTAATTGGTCAAACAAGTCATCAATCCTTGGAAGAGAATACTTATCCTTGATGGTGACCCTATTAAGTTACCTGTAGTCAATACACATTCTAAGTGACCCATCCTTCTTCTTCACAAACAACACCGGAGCACCCCAAGGTAATTGGGTAGGCCTAATAAAACCCTTCTCCAACAAGTCCCTCAATTGTTCCTTCAAATCCTTTAATTCCGCCAGGGCCATACGGTAAGGGGGGGGTAGAAATGGGTTGAGTATCGGGAAGAAGTTTTATACCAAAATTTATTTCCCTTTTGGGAGGAACACAGGGAAGGTCATTTGAAAAGACATCAATAAACTCATTTACAACAGGGACCGGCTCTATGGGAAGGACTTTGGACTCCACATCCCTAACCCTCACAAGATGTTAGCTTTAATGTAAGAGATGAACCCACCCTTGACCACCACATCATGACTCTCCAACTTAAGGACAGGTTCTTTTGGGAATTGGAATTTGACCCTACGGGTTCTACAATCAATAGAAGCATAGTACGCATGCAACCTATCCATCCCAAGAATGATATCAAAATCAACCATGTCCAACTCAACAAGATCACAAGACAATATTCTATGCAAAATGCAAATGGCACAATCTCTATAAACCTTCCTAGCAATAATAGATGCACTAATAGGAGTAGACACCTCACATGACTATCACATTAATTTGTGTTCAAAATGGAATTTTTTGGCAACAAAGGGGTAATAAAAGAAAGAGTGGCACCCAGATCAAAATTAAAGATTTTGAACATACCGAAAACAACCTTATTAACCACGTGCCTCCCATGCAAAGCAAAAAACCGATTGTGCCTTGGGGCACCATCTTGTCGGCCACCTCTTCAAAAAGGAACCGCATTAGCACCTCGTAGACAAACCTCCTTACCCTTGTTGCCATTTCGAGGGCAATCCAACATCTTATGCCCAACTTCTCCATGCTCGTAACATGCATTAGTATCCCTCAAGCATGGGCCACTATGACCCTTACCATATTTCGGATGCCAACCATTAGGAACCATACCTTTAATACCTTGAGCCCTTGGAAAATCATTGGCAATCCATCTTTTGAAATGTATGAGAAGACACTTGGCCTTGATGGAACCCGTAACCCTTTCAACTATGGAACTTCCCTTTAAAACGGGCCTTTTTGGCCTCATGACTCCTCCCCTTCCTCAACTTTTCCTCCTTCATTTGTTCGGCATAGGTCATCAAACGTGACAAGTCTATGTGAGTAATCAACATGGCGAGTCGACACTCTTCACTCACCAAGTCAGAAACACCCATCACAAATTTGCTTATCCTAGATCTTGAGTCGGCCACCAACTGTGGAGTATATTTTGAAAGTCGGTTGAACTTGAGGGCATACTCCCTCACACTCATAGACCATTGTCTCAAATTCATAAATTCCACCAACATAACTTCCCTAATCTCATGAGGGAAGAACTAATTAAGAAAGGCTGACTTGAACTCTTCCCATAGAACCACATTTTTGACTCCTTTCTCCTCCTTCCATTGGTTGTACTATATTTGTGCTACCCCTTTGAGTTGGTAGGTTGCCAACTCCGTTTTATCCTCCCACCTCACACCCATGTTATCTAAAATCTTGTAGACCTTATCAATGAACTCTTGAGGCTCCTCACTCAGCTTTGACCCATGGATTTCGGGGGATTCATCCTCATGAAATCTCTCACCCGAGATGCCGATGTAGGATCATGAGGAGCTTGGGCCCCTTGGTTGGCTTGGTTAGCAACAAATTGTGCAAGTAAAGTGAGAGCATCCCAAAGCTCTCCATTAGCCGGTTGCCCCTCGAGTGTGCGGGCTCTTCTCCCTTTCATGGTAGGCATGATCTTGCATAACAAAGGACAATTGTCAGGGGGAAAACCTTACCTCAACTTATATAGAACGACATAGAGTAAGAAGAGGGGAAACATTTCCTAAACGCCTCATAGCCTCTACCTCTTAGTTGTGATGCACAACACAATTAAGCAAGACTCTAATCGATGCAGTGTGTTGGACTTCGAGGATGTAACAACCTAGTGCTCTGATACCATGTTTGTCATGACCCAAGCCTAGGGCCTAGACGTGACACGGCGCAAGGGGAACTCGAAGGGACCCCAAGCAAGCCTCTTAACATATCAATACACATCCTTGGTCGCAGAAGCAATAAAGTACAACAACTATAGAGTAAAATAGGGACAATGGGGCTAAGGGACAAATTCCATCTCATAAGCATCAAGAGTCAATCGAGAGTCAAAACTCATAACATTACACATGACATGTCCAACAACACCTCTACTACATAGAGAAAAGTGGGGTAAGCAACCGGGCTCACCCTCACAGTCAAACTTTACATGAAAGAAGAGTAGTGTTGGAAAATAACATGAGGCAATAAGCAACCTCCCTGGAATGGAGGACTCACCAACAAGATTGAGCGAAATCGTACTAGCCACGTCGATGGGGATGCTCAAGCCCCCGCCAGTTCCTACATGGTGACATCATGTAGGCATAAAGTATGTGTTGGTACGTTTGAATGTACCAAGTATGTCAGATGCAATGCAACAGGTGATAGGCTCCATAATCAAAATTCATAACATATGCAATGAATAAACATATAGCAATATGGCATGTATGAATGATGCTTGAAGTAAAACAATGCTTAGATAGAACATAATACAAGTGTAAGGAGTGACCATTATTAGTGATATTCAAGGCCTACCACCTCTTTGGAGAGGCGCATGAGGTACAAATCATATGGTTGATGAGATACAAACCCCCCCAACATGGTTGATGAGGTACAAACCCCCCCAACATGGTTGATAAGGTACAAACCCCCCAACATGGTTATCAAGGTACAACCTCCTCGACCTGGTTGCACAAGCCTGCCACCTTCCGAGTGAGGCAATCGAGGTACAAACCCCTCAACAAGGTTAACCGGGCCTACAACCTACCAAGTGAGGCTTGGTCATCCCCAAAACTATAGAGATAATATTATATACATACATTCCTTTTCATCATCATATACATACATTCCTTTCATCATCATAAAGTCATTCATCTCATAAGACATCCATTAGACCTTCAATTCCTCAAGCAATCATAACCGGACATTTTATCAAACACTTGGCGGGTATACAGTGCTAGTGTAAAACCATGCATTTCAAGACTTTAATCATACTAGAAATCAATGTAAAACCATCAATAGGCACTTGATAACACCCTTAATCAAAACCCTTCATCAAATCTAACATAACATCTT
>JAPFFP010062643.1:0-26452 GCA_026153255.1 Solanum medicagineum | reverse complement strand
CTTACAACAGCCCACAAACACAGCACATAACAATTCTACATCACCTAAAAACGGGCAGCATAATGTTACCTCCCCTCATTACCTTTCGACCTTAACAATTCCAAATCGGTTAAAACCTTAACCTAACTGTTCCAGCAACATTCATACATACAACCAGCTATGAACCAGTTTCAGAGCAGCAACAAATCAGTTATTAAGGACGTGAAGCAACAACTTGCTCTCCAATAGTTTACAAGTTCATACGAAGCACATAATTGCGATATCATATAACGACTCAATTTTGTGGACTGTAAAAGTAGTTAATCAGCCATTTTACACTACTGTAGAAGCAATATTTGTTGCATAATTAAGTGCTAATACATAATAAGTCCATCCCACAAGAGAAAAACCTCTCAATTAACAAGAAAAGTACACAAGAATCCTTAGTATACAATCTGTCTGGAAATTCCAGCATAGGTGCGATTAACTTGTCTCTTCAGTTTTGATGAACAAACCATACTAGTTGTATAAGCAAGTTTACTTACCTTCAAAATCAAGATTTAGAGCTTCATTAGGGACCCTTATGAGTTTGTAAAGCTTTTCTTTCACCTCCTTAAATGAGAGCAAACAAACACCAAGAAAGCAGGTTTTTTTCTTGTCTATGTTGAAATGAATTTGTGTGCTGTTCTTACCCCTTTTTAAAGGACTAGCTTGGCCGCCTTACTCTTGACTTCTTGACTATCTTAAGCCACATATTGGTAAGCTTCTTATGCAGCAGCTTAGCCCTTGAACTTGGGCCTAAATGGGTCGCCAAGTTGATGGGCTTGGGCTGCCTATTTTCAGCTTTCTTGTTCACTTGGGTTGGGCCTAAACTATCCAAGAAGTTGTGATGACTTTGGGACCCTTTGGTTATACTTCTTGGGCCGATCTTATAGTCCATTTATGATGCTAAAACATGGGCTGAGGTTGCAGCCTTAACACGGACTTTATTCGTAATCTAACTTTGACAAATTTGACGTCGAGCCTCGTCTCCGTTTAACTAGCGATTTTAAGTTAAGCAAGTAGGTGACTCACCTGCTAGCTTCTAAGTCCTACAAGCACCTTAATTTTTTTACTTCATTTAAGGCCGTTATCTCCTTAAATCGATACAAAACATGTATAACCTCGACCCCTTTACGCGTTAGACGCACATATAGCCCATTAACACGAGATTCAAGCACTTCTAAGATTTAGCGTCAATTGGTCCAAATCATGTCATGTTTCATTTGAATTGTACTAGTATTGTAAGGTGTGGGGTGTTACAGAGACTTAATTTGACAACTCATCTTTTATTGAGATTTTTCTTAATTAATATGCTTAGTGTTAAATCAAGAGTCCATTCTGGCTGATTGCAGACTAAGAAAAGGATCAGACGTAGAGTTCAAAATTATTTTTTTGTTAAGATATTAATAGAGTGGCTAAATAAAATTTTTTTACTATCATAAATGAGAGACAGAAAAATCGAAATGTAGTAAATAATGAATGCTTTAACTGAAATAGAACATGTAACAACTCAATTTGAAGCAAACAATCTCCATAAAAAAACTTTGGAACATTTACACTTCATTGAAAGTAGTATGTTTCACTTGAATTGACTTGGACAAGTTTTTTCTCCTATTTCGGTTGTGGTTGATAGGATGACAAAATTGACTCACTTTCTACTGATTAAAACCACATATGGGGCTGAAGATTATACTAGCCTGTACATTCATGACTTGGTGAGGTTACATGGGGATCCTTTGTCCATTATATCGGATCATGGTGCTCAATTTACTTCACAATTTTAGAGGTCGTTTTAAAGGGGTCTTGCTACAAGAGTTAAACTTAGTACGACCTTTTACACTCAAACGGATGGCCAAGCTGAAAGAACTATGCAAACACTTGAGGATACGCTAAGGCCTTGTGTAGTGGAGTTTAAGGGTAGTTAGGATGATCACCTTCTACTGATTTATTTTGCCTATAACAATAGCTATCATTCTAGCATCGAATGGCCCTTTTAGAGGTTCTCTATGGTAGACGTTGTAGATCACCAGTTGGGTGGTTTGAAGTTTGAGAGGTTGCTTGATTGGGACCAGATCTGGTTATGGAGGCTCTTGAGAATGTTAGGATGATTAGAGAAAGGTTGAAGATGCCCCAAAGTAGCAATAAGTCCTATGCCGATGTAAGGAGAAGGGATTTTGAATTCAAAGTTGGTGATCGGGTCTATTTGAAGATGTTACCCATGAAAGGTGTGATTCATTTTTGTAAGAAGGGTAAGTTGATTCTAAGATATGTGGGTCCTTATAGGATAATGAGGATAATTGGCACGGTAGCTTATGAGTTGGAATTGTCCAGTGAAATGGATTTGGTTCATCCGGTCTTTTATGTGTCTATGTTGAGGAAGTGTGTAGGTGATCCAAATGCTATTGTTCCATTGGATCTTGTGGATGTTGTTGTAGACAACTTGACTTGTGAAGAGGTTTCGGTTCAGATTTTCAATAGACAAGTAAAAAGGTTGAGGAACAAGGATGTGGCTTCTGTTAAGTTCATTTGGAGGAATCAACAAGTTGAAAGTGATACTTTGGTGGCCAAAGCAGACATGCAAAAGCGATATCCTTATCTCTTCCACTTACTAAAGCCTAAGGTACTAATTCCAAGTTCCTTTTATAATCTCAAGTCTTAATTTCAGCCCTCATATCATTGCATACATTCATGTTTCAATTGACAAGTTAATGATGATTTTATACTTATGTTAAGATTTTTTAAATGATGTTTAAGTGCATTACTGCATCCTTATGTGGGCTGAAATTGTCAAATTTACGTCTCTCATATACCATTGTTTGACATTCGGGGATGAATGTTCCCAAGGGAGAGATATTGAAACAACCCCAAAAAGTGCTTAAAAATGTGCCTCGGAAGTGCCCGAAATCGTATTTTCCATATATCACAAAATCCATGCATGGTATCAAAAATTCAACTTCATATTCTTTTTCAGGGGGAAAAATTGAGTGGGGAATGGGTCTATCCCTGATTTAAGAGAAACCGTATCAAAATTTGAAAATCGCAAAAATGTGATATCCAGTGAGCTAGCATGCCCCCGTAGTGACACGCCAAGGGCGCTCCTCAGTGTATTTTTGTGCCAGTTATTTTAGTCTGGTCCAAGACTTTTGGTTCTTGAGCCTGAGACTTCCTATGAGTGATAATACCTATACATAGCCATATTTCAGCTTCATATCGTACAAGACATTCCCCAATACTCTATCAAACCCTTAGGCTAATATTTCTCTCAAAATTCAAGTGTCCAAATCTCTTCCGGATCTTAAGGAGTTCATCCAAGCTTCAAGCCTCTACTCAAATCATCTCCAAGGAATTCTCCAAAGTCATGGTATGTGGGTTTTAACTACTGGATCCTTTCACTGCCCAAGCTTCCTTATAGGTCTTACTTATTATGAATTAGGCTATGAACTATGTTAGGGTTTCATGAAATTGTGACTGGCTTAGCATGTTTTGAGCTATGAATCTAAGGTCCATGGGTTTTGATGTGTATTGCTTGAGGGAGTTACCAAGTATTGATGGGTGGTTTTACATTGAATTTTCTTGCATGATTTCATCCCTAAATTGTATGGTTTTGCACTAGCACTACACACCTGCCAAGTGTTCGGTAAAATGTCCAGTTATGATTTCTTGAGTAATTGAAGGTCCAATGCATGTTTTATGAGTTGAATGACTTTATGATGATGAAAGGAATACATGTATATGATATTCTCCTATATCATGTTGGGAATTGACCATGCCCCACTTGGGGAGTTTTGAGCCCGGGTAACCATGTTGAGGGGTTTGTACCTTGATAACTATATCGAGGGGTTTGTACCTTGATAACCAGGTTGATGGGTTGGTACCTCAATCACCATAGGTGGTAGGGTGAGATGATCCACAAGCCAATTAAGGGGTTTGTACCTCAATAACTGGGTTGATGGGTTGGTACCTCAATCACCATGAGTGGTATGGTGAGACGATCCACCAACGAATTGAAGGATTGGTACCTCAATAAACTATGAACTCTATAGTCATGGTGTCTTGTTGCACATGTACTATGTTCTATGTAATTATGATATACTTCAATCATCTTCCACTCATGCCATATTGTCAAATGTTGCTCATTGCCTATGCTTATGCATTTTGAATATGTTGTTTATCTCTTGTTAAATTGCATCCTACATACTCAGTACATTCAAAAGTACTATCACATACTCTATACCAACATGATGTCACCATGTAAGAACCAGAGCCCCACTTGAGCATCTTCCTCCACGTGACTAGTATGATTTCTCTCAAGCTAGTTGGTGAGCCCTCCATTCCGGGGACAATGATTCTGATCTCATGCTATGTACTAAGACTATCTTTCTTTTATATATGTATTGACTAAGAGGGTGAGCCCTATTGCTTGTCTTGGCCCCCGCTCCTATCTGAGTTTTAGAGGTGTTGTCGAACATGTTATGTATGGAGCCTTGACTCTCTTGCCTTGATGTTTATGTTATAGAAGTTTCCCTTTAGAACCTTTGCCCTTATTTCTAATCTAATTATGTTGTTTAATTGCTTTCGCGACCAATGATGTGTAATGACAAGAGGCTTATTTGGGATCCTTTTGGTTTCCCCATTCATCGTGTCACGTCTAGGCCCTAGGCATGGATTGTGAAACCTACGACCCATAGATGAGGCCTCATAGGTGCCCCTGTGATTTAGTAAATTTTTTCCCAAGTCTGAGGCCCATGTACGAGCTAGTGTACAGATCGTACACCATTCCATGACTCGAAGATCATGTTTCGTAGCTTGATGGTCTTAAAAAATATCATTTTTTTGTTATTGAATGACGAGTTATCAGATGATCCGTCATCCTAGCTATGACCCATATGACTAGTTTCATAGGTTACAATCCTGAAAACCAAAATTTTTGAATCTTGGACCACAAGTTATCAGATGGCTCATAGCTCGACCTATGACCCATAGAGAAGGGTTTGTAAAGCCCTATGTGCAAAATTCCAATAACCCAAATTTTTGACACCATCATCTACAAGGGGTCACTCACATCCTGTAAGTGGATCCACAACCCATAAATGGGGTCTAATAGTTCCACTCCATAGTTTTTAAGAAAGGTATTTTTATTCTTTCTTACCCTTTTTAATTGAAACCAATGATGTTGTGGACTTGTTTTAGGTCCCTTATCAATACCCTCGGAGTATTATCCCTCCATACACACTTAAAAAATCTTTAGACCATTGTAGAATGGAGAAAAAGAGAGGGTTTTGAGAGGGTTGAATGTTCTTCCTAATTCTAGGTATGTGGGATACCCAAAGCGGTGGAATGAGTTCGTCAACGCACCCTTCCATCTAATTGAGTTGAATTCATGAATAAGAGTTGAGTATTGAAAATCTGTCATTGCATTTACCTTGTGTCCTCATGAGCAAATATGAACAAATTTATGCATAGCATTCCTATTTGTATGAAATTGGGAAACTAGACTATCACTAGACAACATGAGCCCTAATTTTGCACTATTCTATGAGAGCCTGAATGGAGATCTTGAGCCCGACTATCTGATTTGAATAACATAAGTGCCAACTAAGCTTGAGGAGCATATCATCTGTGTACAGGCATATTTAGTAAGCAATCTATTTGCTTTATGTGATTAGTATGATTGCGTGGAGTCTAAATGACCATTTGAGTTTGACTTTAAGTCATGATTGTATATATGATTGATTTCCTTCATTTATTGAGTTGTTAAATGATTAAGTTGAGTTGGTTTCGAGATAATCTAAAGAGATGATTTTGAGTTGATTGGCATAAGAATGTTTTAATTTTTGGGGGAGTATTGAGCACTGATATAGGAGCGAGTAAATAACTACTCTAACCCATAAACTATGTTGCCAGCATATAGTCATGGCATTAACTCTAGCGACTAATGTCACATAAAGATGGAAATTTACCTTGGATCCAAAAGAGAGTTAATTGTCCTTTACCTTGACAAGTTTAGGACGGGAGTGGCAATGACATCGCTTTCATGGTACATCACCAAACTATAGATGGTGGGAGTTGGGTCAGTTAAGAGGAACTTCTAAGCAACACTCAATTAAGCATATCATGTTTCAACTGAGTTGTATCACACTGAGTCTATTTCAAAAGCATGGCTTAAGCTTTAAACTTTGCATATTCACTAAGTTGAGTCATGGGTTGAGGAATTCAGTTCCAAGTTTAGTTGATTGTTTTGAGTTTTAGCTTTTCTTATTTACTTTAGAAATTCTTAAATACCAGTATATTCTATGTACTGACATTGTTTGGGCTTGCATCATTAATGACACTGATACAGGTGATAGAGGACTTCAACCAGTGCTTCGTTGAGGTCTAACGTTTTCATTTCCAAATTGATGAGCCCTACTTGATATTCAAAGGAGCCCTTTTTATTTATTGAGTATTTATTTTTCTTTGATTAGGGTAGCCATGGCCTGTCATGGTACCTTCTAGATAGGAGATAGAGGCTTCATAGACTAGATTTGGGATTGTTAATTTGGATATTATTTGACTAGTTTCCTTCGTACTAGTCTTGTTTTGTTTCGAATTAGATTACTAATATTTAATTATTGATAGTATTTTCTTGAGTATTTTCTTTTGCTGTTGAGTATGATCTGACAATGAGGCCAGGTTGTTCTCTTGGGGAATCAACAATGGTTCTTCTAGTGTCGGCCACGTCAAGGGGCCCTCCCGAGGCGTGACAAACTTGATATAAGAGCATAGAGTTCAAGTGTCCTAGGGAGTCTATGAACCTGTATCAAATAGAGTCTTTTTTATGGGTGTGTTGTGCACCACAAATTAGAAGCTGGAGGCTATAGGACATTAGGAAGGATTATGCTTCTTTTGTATTCTAAGTTTGTGCGATAGAGTTTTCCTTTATGAAGATCCTCTCTAACTCGTGCATTATACATTTGCAGATAATGACTACTAAGCATACTCTCACCCAAAGAAACAACCTAGTTGACAATATTGAGAAACAAACTTCAGAGATGCCTACTCAGATGGAGACGAGGGGTCGAGGTCGACCAGCTAGAGCTACTGCAGTTCCACGGGCACCTACTGCTCCACCTATCCTACTGCAGAAGCTAATTTCAGAGGAGCTATTACCATGCTCTCCTAGTTCATAGCCACCTAGAGTAGGAATTAGAGTTCACAACCTCCTCCAGCACTCAAGACCCAACTTCTGTAACCAAGCTTATGGATTTTCTGAGGATGAACCCACTAGTCTTCACAGGGTCTATGGTTGAGAAGACCCTAGAACTTCATTGATGAAATGTGGAAGGTCATGAAACCCATGCATACCACTGAGATTGAGGGAGTTAAACTTGCCTCTTACCAGCTAAGGATATGGAGAATGTAGGGTATAACAAATGGGAAGAGGATGGAGGTGAGGATGTTGAGCTTACTGAATGTAGTAGATTTTGGAATGCGTTCCTTGATCACTTCTTTCACCAGTAGTTGAAGGAGGTGAAGATTGAAGAGTTGATGAACTTGAAGCAGGATGGTTTTACTTTTAAAAAGTAGGAGCTTAAGTTCATTAAGCTATCCAACTATGCTACGTAGATGGTTTAGGACATAAGAGCGAGAATGAGGAAGTTCATATCCGGCTTGTGTAAGCATGTGAAGAAAGAGTGTAGGGCAACATTGTTGATCCTAAGCATGGATATCTCTAGGATCATTGTTAGTGACAAACAACTTGAGGAAGATAAGAAGAGGGATAGAGAGGAGCATCTGAGCATGAAGGCTAAGTCAACAGGGCCTGAGCCTAATCAGCCTAAGTATAGTAAGGGAGATTGGTCGTACTTCTATAGTAGATCTAATAGTTATGCACCATTCTTAGCTAGTGCACCATCTATGAGTAAAAAAAAATGATTAGAAGTCAAAAGGTCAGGAGAACTCCAGAGCATAGGTTCCTTAGCCTTAGGCTAGTGTGACCCTTGGTTCAACACGGAAGCCACCTTGTGCGGAATGTTGAAGGATGCATTTGGGAGAGTGTAGAGAGAGAGGTAATGGTTGTTTCAAGTATGGCCAGAGGGGTAACTTCTAGAGAGAGTGTCCAATATGGGTAACAATACCCAGTCTTCTACCACTGCACGACCAACCAAAGGTAATTAGAGTGTTGTTGCTATACCAGGAATGGGTGGTGGAACAAACTGTCTGCATGCGATGGGAAACTGACAGGACCAAGAAGCTACACCGGATGTTTTAGCAGGTATGCTTCGAAACTTTACTTTCTATTGTTATGCTTTGCTTTATCCGAGTGTAACTCTTTCGATTATGGCCCCGTATGTGGCTGATAGATTTGAGATTCTTCCTGAGTATGTGCTTGGGCCATTTTCAATTTTACTCCTATTGGGTGAGCCTATTCTAGAAGAGAAAGTTCATAGAGATTGAATAGTTTCCATCCATCATAGGGATATCTTGGTAATATGATTAAGTTAGAGATGACCAACTTCGATGTAATTCTTGGCATGGATTGTCTTCACGCCTGTTATGCCTCTATTGATTTCCAATTTCTAAATGAGCCCGTCATAGAGGGGAAGGGTAATTTTGTTGTGCCAAAGGGTAAGTTTATTTCCCACCTTAGTCCAGAAAGATAATCTATAAGGGATGTATCTATCACCTCATACGAGTTAAGTCTGATGATGTTGAGCCTATTACCCGTGAGTCTGTCCCTATTATGAATGAGTTTCCTGAAGTATTTCCTACTAATCTACCTAGAGTCCATCCTAATAGGTAGATTTACTTTGAGATTGATGGTCTTTCTAACACCCAACTCATTTCTATTCTGCCATATAGAATGGCCCCTACTAAGTTGAACGAGTTGAAAAAGTAGTTGAAAGATTTGCTAGATTAGGGGTTTATTAGGCTGAGTGTTTCTCTATGAGGTGCTCTAGATCTATTCATGAGAAAGAAGGATAGTTCACTAAGAACGTGTATTGATTATCACCAATTAATAAAGTGACAACCAAGAATAATTATTCCCTTCCAAGGATCGATGACTTATTTGACCAACTTTAGGGTGCCACTATTTTCTTCAACATAGACATGAGATCAGGCTATCACTAGTTAAAATTTAGGGAATGTGACATCCCAAAGACGTCTTTCTGAACCTGATATGGTCATTTGGAGTTTTTGGTAATGTCCTTTGGGTTGATGAATGCACCCACAATCTTTATGGACTTGATGAATAGAGTATTCTAACAGTACCTTGATATGTTCGTGACTGTGTTCATCGATGATATTATTGTATGTTCCATAGATGAAGAGGAGCATCTCAATCACCTCAGAATCACTTTGCAGATGATCAAGGATAATTATATATACGCGATGTTTTTGAAGCGTGAATTTAGGATCAAATCTATGCCATTCCTATTCCATATAGTCTCGGGAATAGAAGTCAAGTGGACACTCAAAAGATTGAGGCTATTAAAAACTAGCCTAAACCAACCTCTCTGACTGATATTAGAAGTTTTCTAATTTTGGCTGGTTATCGCACTTACAAGTCTATCACTGTTGTTGATCGTATTCTTGAAATATACATATATACATTGCTTTATTGTTCTCTGCGATAGTAGTTTCACCTCCATGAACGCGATGTGTACTGGACCCTAGCCTCTGCGAACACGGGGTAACCTACGCAAATGTAAAGTGTACTACCATTGACCTTTGTGAACTGGGGGTACCTCTGAGAATACAGAATGTTGTGGTGCGTGCACCTGATTCAACTATTTTAAAATACTTTGATGGGTTGTTCGAAAGTTGTTCAAAATCAAATATGTGCAAATGAACTATGTAACCATACAACATTCAATGCTTTAGATCCAATAGCGCAATAAATATTCCAATACGAGGTTATTATGATCAAATGTAGGTCCCATTTTTTGATTTTCAAATTTACTAAATTTCCATTGAGAGGCCAAAGTACAGTCAAAAGCCTCAGGAATGGAATAAATGGTTGCTCTAGACTAAACTCAACAATTCAGAGCTACTCGCATTGTTAGATTTTTATATCTGAGCACATTTGTCAAGAATGTTGAGCAAAGCCAACTATTGGCCTATTTTGAAGGTTAAAATGAAAATCTTGATATAAACTAACATCGAAAACCTCAAAATTCAAACCAAGCATGCTTCTAGAAAAATTTGGCAATTACAAAGCTTATTGTCACAAGACCGTACTTTGAACACAACGATCTGTGCAGCCTAACAAACTTACTACGTTCAAGTTGCTAGTCAGCCTTGCCTCGAAGCTTAGCAAAACTTAAGAAAGACTAAGCTTATGAAAACTTGATGAAGGAAACTAGAACTTGGAGGAAGCAACTCTTTTACTAGAGAACTTTGGAAGCTTTACAATGTTTGAATGCTTGAAGATTTCTTGTTGCCTAAAATGACTAGCCTAAGGGCTATTTATACTTGCCCCAACTCTAAATGGACGACCAGGATCACTTTGATCCAATGGCTACAATTTGTTGGCCTAGAACTTTATTACAAAGTATCTTGGATATTTACAAGACAAAGAGTACTCTAGCCTACCCTAGAGTGTTCTAGAAGGTCATAAGGCTTTCTTGAAAGATCTACCTTTCTCTAGGTAATTCTAGAGAATTCCGGAGGGTTCTACCGTGCCTTAGGCATTTTTAAGGCATATTTTGGGCAGATTTTGAGCCGTGCGTAACATTCTCCCTCGCTCAATCTCGCGACGACCTCGGTGCGTGCTCCTTGTAGGCCCGAATAAGGTCCTGGCAATCCCATAATGTTAACTCATGTTCCCAGCTTGCTTCGCTATTAGGTGACCCCTTCCATTTGACAAAGTACTCGGTATAACTTGGATGAGTGCCCCGTCTGGGAACGACGCGGTGCGCAGGAATTTCTTCCGCTTCTCTCTCCGGTACCATGGTGATGGCTATTGGTGCTCTTTTTGACTCTCCTCTACTTGGATCTTCCTTGTCTTGATGATATGGCTTCAAAAGACTCACATGGAAGACCGGATGCATCTCCAAATGTGATGGTAGAGTCAAGTGGTAGGCTAGCTTGCCAATGCGTTTCTCCATAGGAAACGGTCCTTCGTAGCGCCTTACTAGCCCTTTGTGCACCTGGCCGGATCTTCGACACTGATGAGGAAGGAGTTTTACCATGACCAAGTCTCCCTCCTCGAATTCCAAATGTCGCCTCTTAGCATCGGCCCATTTCTTCATTTTCTACGCAGCCTTTGCTAAGTAGGCTTTTGCCAAGTCTGCCTTTTCATGTCAACCTTTGGAAAACTTGTAGGCGGAAGGATTAGGCCCTTTGTAACCAATGGCCATAGTTGGTGGCGTCATTGGTTGTTGTCCTATTGCTAGCTCAAATAAACTTTCCCCCGTCGACTCGCTTTTCTGCAAATTGTAAGAAAATTGGGCAATGTCAAGTAGCTTGGCCCAATCCCTCTGATTGGCGTTGACGAAGTGGCGCAGGTATAGCTCCAGCAAAGCGTTCACCCTCTCCGTTTGTCCATCAGTTTGTGGATGAAAGCTTGTGGAGAAGTTGAGCTCAGACCCCATTATTTTGAAGAGCTCCATGCAGAATCTTCCCGTGAAATGAGGGTCCCGGTCGCTGATAATGGTCTTTGGAATGCCCCAATACTTCACCACATGCTTGAAGAATAGGCAGGCAGCTTCCTCGGTAGTAAGTTTTTTTGGACCTGGAATGAATACTCCATATTTGCTAAATCGGTCCACGACAACTATTATGTTGCTGCAGCCTTCGGATTTTGGTAGTGATGTGATGAAGTCCATGGAAATGCTTTCCCGAACACTATCTACTTTCTCTTGCTTTTCCTAAGACTTCTTGATGTTGGACATATGATATTATGAGGGTGAGCCCAGAAAGTGTGTTGGCCCCCTCTCTCTCTCTCAGTTAAGAGGTGTTATTGGAACATTATGATGTATTTATGCTATAAGCTTGACTCTCTATGTTTTTATGATATCAAAGACTTCCCTTAGTCTTGTTTTCCCTTTTTATTATCTCTTGTTTACTTTTCTTCCTCGACCAAACATGTGTGATTGATATGCTAAGTGGCTTATTTGGGTCCTTCGGGTTCCCATTCGCCATGTCACGTCTAGGCCCTAGGCTCATGTTATGACAATAATGGTGGAGGGTCTAACCCTAAGTTCCAAAAGTGATTGAAACACCATGGTCACCTATGTTTGAAGAACTGTAATGCTTGTTTTGGTTGTGGTGAAATGGGTCACAAGGTTATTAATTGTCCTTATACTCAGAACAAAGGTAGAGATGGTCGTCCTGAAGGCCAAGGTGCTAATGCGAGTCAAAGGGCAAAGCGAGGCCAAAAAGGGGGTGCTCTAAGGTAAAATTGGTTATATGCTCTCCAAGGAAGGCAACGAGTGGAGGATGTGCCACTCTTTTTTTCATTATTCATCTTGTTACCAAAAAGCTTCGTATGAGTCCCGAATTGTTGTGTGAATCTTATGAAGTGTGTACCCCCGTTGGTGAGTCCTTTATTGCTAAAAGTATCTATATAAATTAACCTGTGTTCATATTATATGAAGTCTTGCCTTGTGATTTTGTTGAATTAGATATGGTAGATTTTGATATCATTCTTGGGATGGATTGGTTACATGAATATCATGCTTCTATTGATTTTAGAACCTGTAAGGTTAAATTCCAATAATAAGCCCATCCTTGAGTGGGAAAGTCGTAGTGTGATGGTCAAGGGTAGTTTCATTTCTTGTTTTAAAGCCCAAAAGTTAACTTCTAAGGGTTGCATTTATCATTTTGAGGGTTAAGGATGTTGAGTCTAAAATCCTTCCTATTGAGTCAGTTTCGATGGTCAATGCATTTCTTGATATCTTTCTCGATGTTTCTCCTTCCCGATATACAACCTATTTCCATTCCGCCTTGCCATATAGGCCCGCCAAAATTGAAGGAGTTGAAGGATCTATAAAGGGATTTGTTGGAGAAGGGTTTCATAAGGGCTAGTATGTCAGCTTAGGGTGCATCAGTGTTTTTTGTGAAGAAGAAAGATAGTTCCCTTAGAATATGCATTGATTACCGGCAACTTAATAGGGTTACCATAAAGAACAAGTACCCTATACCAAGGACTAATGACCTTTTTGTATCAACTATAAGTGGCTAATAACTTTTCTAAGATTGATCTTCAGTCCGGATACCAACAGGTGAAGGTGAGGGAGTGTGATATTCCCAAGACGGCTTTTCGGACTAGGTCTGAGCATTTTGAATTTGTGGTAATGTCTTTTGGCTTGACTAATACACTGGCTGTACTTATGCATCTCATGAATACGGTCTTTAAACCCTACCTTTATATGTTTGTGGTGGTCTCTATTGATGATATATTGATTTATTCTCGGAGTAAGGAAGAGCATGTGAACCACTTGAGGGTAGTGTTGCAAATCTTGAGGGATGAGAGGTTGTTTGCTAAATATGAAAAGTGTGAATTTCGGTTGAAAGAGGTTGGTTTTCTAGGACATGTGGTGTCAGGTGATGGCATTAAAGTGGATCCTAAGAAGACGGAGGTGATAAGAAAGTGGCGTAGACTTTTGACTCTATCAGATATTAGGAGTTTCTTGGTTTTGGAGTGTTACTACTGGAGGTTTGTGAATGGCTTTTCTTCTATTACTTTTCTTATGACAAGGTTGTCCTAGAAGAAGACAAAATTTGTTTGGACCAATGCATGTGAAAATAGTTTTCAAACCTTGAAAGATAAGCTTGTCTCCACTCCTATCTTGGCTCTACCGGAAGGGTTGGAAGGGTTTGTGGTTTATTGTGATTCCTCAAAAATTTATTTGGGGTGTGTTATGATGCAAAATGGCAAGGTAATACTATGTCTCTAGACAACTTAAGGTACATGAGTGAAATTATCCCACCCATGATCTTGAATTGGTGACCCTAGTATTTGCTTTGAAAATTTGGCATCACTACTTGTATGGGGTTCATGTTTATGTGTTTTCGACGACAAGGGTCTCCAATATGTGTTTAGACAAAAAGATCTTAACTTGAGGCAAAGAAGGTGGTTAGAGCTTCTTCAAGACTATGATATGAGTGTGCATCACCATCCCGGAAAAGCTAATGTTGTGGATGATGCTCTAAGTAGAGTGTCCATGGGTAGCCTAGATCATATTGATGATGGTCGTAAGGAAGTGGCTGGAGAAGTTCACCAGCTGGCTAGGTTGGGGCTTAGGTTTGATGAAGTTGAAAATGGTGGTGTGGTGGTTGTTGATAGTTCTAACACTTCTTTGATTGAGGAAGTAAAGTCAAAACAAGATCTTAACCCTGCCTTGCTAGAGTTGAAGGCCTCGGTGATGGATGGTAAAGTGGAGGTTTTCTCTCATGGGGGAGATGGTGCCCTTACATACCACAGTAGGTTGTGTGACCCTATTGTTGATGACTTGAAAGAGTTGATTTTGAAGGAGGGCCATAATTCATCTTATTATAATCATCCCAGTTCCACAAACATGCATAGAGACTTAAGGGACGTGTATTGGTGGGGTGGTATGAAGAGGAATATTGCCATGACCGTATCCTGTTATCACAATTGTCAAAATGAAAGCCAAACACCAAAGGCCGGATGGCCTAGCCCAACATAGAAATTCCAACTTGGAAGTGGGAAGAGATCAACATGGATTTTGTGGTTGGGTTGCCTAAGACTATGAGACACTTTGACTCCATTTTGGTTGTTGTTGATAGAATGACAAAGCCGGTTCACTTTCTACCGGTCAAAGCCACTTATTGTGCTGAAGATTATGCCAAGTTGTACAATCATGTGTTGGTTAGATTGCATGGGGTACCCTTGTCTATCATTTTAAATTGTGGTGCTCAATTCACTTCTCATTTTTGGAGGTCCTTCCAAAGGGGTCTTGGTACCAAGGTCAAGCTTAGCACGACTTTTCGTCCTTGAATGGAAGGTCATGCTGAAAGGACTATCTGAAATCTTGAGGATATGCTTAGAGCTTATGATTTGGAGTTTAAGGGTAGTTGGGATGAGCATCTTCTAGTTATTAAGTTTTGCTTACAACAATAGCTACCACTCAAGTATTGGCATAGCTCCCTTTGAAGCTTTATATGGTAGGCATTGTAGATCCCCAGTTGGATGGTTTGATGTGGCGGAGATGGCTTTGCTAGGTCCGCATTTGGTTATGGAAGCCTTGGAGAAGGTAAGGTTGACAAGGGAGAAGTTGATGACATCCTAAAGTAGACAAAGGTCCTACTCTGATGTGAGGAGAAGAGATCTTGAGTTTAAGGTTGGTGATTGGGTTTACATGAAGGTCTCACCCATGAAGGGTGTGGTCCGGGTTGAAAAGAAAGGGAAATTGAGCCCAAGGTTTGTGGGTCCTTATAGAGTTTTAAGGAGGATTGGTAAGGTTGCATATGAGTTGGAGTTGCCTATAGAGATGAATATGGTTCATCCAGTCTTCCATGTGTCATTGTTGAGAAAGTGTGTGGGTGACCAAAGTGCTATAGTGCCTTTAGATGTTGTGGATGTTGTAGAAGATAATTTGACCTATGAGGATGTCCCGATGGAGATTTTAGATTAACAAGGGAAGAGGTTGAGAAACAAAGATGTAGCTTCCGTCAAGGTCCTTTAGAGGAATGAACAATTTGAAAGTGACACATGGGAAGCCGAAGTGGACATGACAAAGCGATATACATATCTCTTCCGCTCTACTCAAGCCAAAGGTAATATCTTAAGTCTCATCTATATTTCAAGTCTTGAGTTTCAGCCCTCATGTCATTTTGTATGCATTAATGTTTGTGGTAATGAGTTTGTGGTGATTTTTGACATTTATGTTGAGATTTTTGAAAATGATGTTTAAATATATTTGTTGCATTCATGTCGGACTATAATCTTCATAATTACTTCTCCTATGCATGTTTCATTAACATTCACGGACGAATATTCCCAAGGTGGAGATATTGAAACGCCCCTTATGTGCTTCGGATGCCCCATAATTGTAATTTCCATATATCTCAAAATTCATGTGTGATTTCAAAAATTTGACTTCGTATCCTCAATCAAGGGGCAAAATTGAGTGGGAAATGGGTATAACTCGAATTTTAGAAGACCCATAGCAAAAAATAATTTTTGTTAATTTTTCGTAATCTAGTGTCTGTCAGCACCCTGGTCGTGATGCGTTGGGGTGCAGACTAGTGCAAATTAAAGTTTATGTTTGGTCCGCGTCATGCCAGTGCCGCGGACCAGTGTATTATTTTCCTTGTTTTCTTTAATTCGTGCAAGGGCATTGGGGTCATAGCCCCATGCCCACTTATACTTGAAATCTCCCATACTTTGCCATTTTTAAACTCTATCACTCACAAAACCCTCTCTAAAACCTCTATAAGACTCAATCAATTCTCTCATCCAAATATAAGGATTTCAAGCTCAATTTCGGGACTCAAGGACTCATTTCAAGCTCTAAGTCTACTTTAAGCTCATTTCAAGGAATTCAAGGTTTAAGGTATGTGGGTCTTCATCCATGGGTCCTTTAACCCATGGATCTCAATCTCCTCCTTTCATGAAAATTGCATGTTTTCAAGTTTATTTTACCTATGGGTATATCTTGTTATGAATTATGAGCATAAATCATGTTGGGGTTTTACCAAATATTGATTGATTATGCATGAATGTCTATTTCAAATTTATTCCCTGAATTTATTATATCTATTGAGACTATGCATGTTTTGAGCTTTGAAAATATGAACTATTACGAGCTATTGTGATAGATTTCAACGTACCTTACATGAGGGCTACTACATGTTGGTGGGTTGCATTGCATTGAGATTTAGTCATCTTATTTCACACATGAATTGCATGATTTAGAACAAGTATCATGAACCCACCATGTGTTTGATAAAATGACATGGTAAGGATTCTCAAGTTATTGATGATCTATTACATGATCTACAAGTCAAGTGACTACATGATGATTAAGGGCTTTCAAGCATGTATTGAATTCATGAAAAGTATCTATGATGTTACAAGTATCAAGTTAAACCCTATTTCAAGATTTTCACCTCTTGTGAGCCATTCATGTTAAACCAAGGGTTCATGTATGATTATAATTTATTATCATGTTCAAGTTAGGCTCACTATTAGTGGTCGAGCATGCTTATGAACTACTCAAGTCATGTTCTTACAAGCTATTCATGTTATAATTAAAGTATGAATGTTTCAAGTATTCCGTGGGAATAGACTTAGCACTAATGGATTGGATTTTGGCCTGGACTATCTTCAAGGGTCTATACTCTTTTCCTCAAACCATGTGCCACCATAGGATTATGATCATTAACCTTGCCATACTAATGGATGCATCTAGTGCACTTTCTCATGAAATACTTTCCGAAATGGGTCATGTTCCCGTAAGGAGTGTTACTTCATACGAAATTGGTCATGTTCCCATAAGGTGAAATATGGTTTACCATGCAAGTTGACCACCTCTTTACCGATAAGGGGTAATCAACGAGATTCCAAGTTGTAGCTTGATTGGTCTTACTCATGTTGGTTAAGGTCTCTTCCCACATGTGTATATGTTAATTGATTTACAAGCATGTCTTATCACAAGCACTGGTCATGCATGTCATATTGAGATTATATATCCATTGGCCTTAAGTATATTGACTTATGTCTTTATTGCATTGCACCCTGCATACTTAGTCCATTCAAATATACTAACATATACTCTATGCTTGCATGATATTACCATGTAGGGACAAGAGCTCCTTTTGATCACCATCCTCTACGTGGCTTGCTCAGTACTTCGGAGAAATGGATTAGTGAGTCCTCAAGTCTGAGGACAATATCTAAATTACTCTTGTTATGTTGACCACTTGTTATTATGAGGGTGAGCCCGGAAAGTGTCTTGGCCCCCGCTCCATTCCAAGATAGAGGTGTTGTTGGATACTATAATGTTTTTATACTATGAGCTTGACTCTTTTATTGCTTTTATGAATATCAAGACTTCCCTTAGTCCCACTTCCCTTTTTATTATATCTTGTAATGCTTACTTTGCTTCTGCGACCAAGGATGTGTGATTAATATGCTAAGAGGCTTTTTTGGGGTCCCTTTGGATTCCCCATTCCCCGTGTCACGACTACGCCCTAGGCTTGGGTTATAACAAACTAATCTAAAACTACATAATGAGGAGCTAACCATTCTATGCCCAGAATAATATCAGATTCAAACATATCGAGCAATATCAAGTTTGCCTAGGTACCATGCTTCTGAAAAGAAACTTTACATGACTTGCATATTCCATGCACTACTATAGAATCTCCGTTGAGAGTTAATACATGAAGTGATATTGACAGAGGATCGAGGCTCATTCCCAAATGGGAAAAAATAGAAAGAGACATGAATATGTATGGAAAAATAAAGCTAATGTTAGTTGGTAACATAATATAATCATACCTGTAACAACATAATCTAATACTTCAACCTATGAATTTGCTACAACCGCATAAAAATGACCCTATTTGCCTCCCCCTTAAATAGCCTCTACTATATGATCATCCACCCCAGAACCATGCTAATTGTCTCTGAAATATCGTTGCTTTCCCTTGTGGTGAGATTGATCTCTGCCTATAACTATCGGTGGTGGTGCTGACTAGCATACGTGAGAAGCTAGATACATGTCTCTCCTCAAGGGAAAATCTTGGGACCAATGATCTAATGCCCCATAATAATAGCAACCCAAAGAAACTTGATCACCATGGTGTCACTCACTATGGTTTATAGTATTGGTATTAGAAGCTCGGGATCCTTAACTAGCTTACTGAGAGGGTACCTTTGGCATGGGCAACACTCAGAGATTATTGCTAGTCGCTTAGCGAACGATTTGGCTTCATCACATTTGTTCAGTCGCATTCTGGTAGTAGAAGACTTCCATAAATAAGAATACCTAAATGAAAAGTAATGATAAAATGAAAATCAAAGGCCAAAGGCCAATGATGCTATCCATGAACAAAGAGTAATGTGAAAGAAATTAGTCAAAAGATCGCAATACAAATAACAACTCAACACTCCAGTCCATGAAGCCTCTAAAATATCTGACTAAGTGGTGCCACTGATAGACCATGTCTACCTCAAAATAAAATGAAAAGGCTAAACTCAAAGCTAGAAAGAAAAACATGATATCCTCCGAAAGTAAAGGAGGAGTCAACCTCAACGGGGCACCTATTGATGACTATGCCTATATCTCCATCATGAAAAGATGCAGGCCCAAATAGACATCAGTACGTAGAATGTACGAGTATATAAAATGGTAGAAAGAAACGTGTAAAGGAAGAGTAACATCAACTCAAATAGCTCAGCTCAAGAAGTAGGAAACTCAATCATCATGTCTTGAGTCTAAGGTAAGAATGCAATTTAGACAGTGACCACTCATCTTAAAATGTAATTTAGATAATGACCACTCATCTATCATTTACTTTCCATCCACTCACAGTACTATCGAGGCCTACTTGGGAGTTTCTCTATAAAAAACTGTCATCTATGACCCAGTGATAATATAACGAAGTGATGTCGTTGCTACATCTATCCAATACCTTGACAGGGTATAGGACATCCTATCAGTGGATACAAGATTCATAATATCAAGTTCTCTTTTTGGGACAGTAAGAAGCATCTGATCTTACTGTTCATTCCTCTCCTACACCAGGACATAGTTACTGAGTTCGAACATACTCTTACTCAATTCGGTGCTCAATACTCCTCCCAAGACTCAATATGTTCACAAGGCGTCAACCCTATGCTAACATATTCATGTTTTCTCATTAGACATTTATCAACTCAACTCAGCACATCAACTATCAACTCTCAATTCTTTAGATACATCATTTTAAGGTTCAGCTTTTAACTCATAAGGACTCTATCATGCATCATTCTAACTCATAGCATCAAAGAAAACAGGAGAAGAGTTAAAGCACTTAGGGATTTAATAGACTTTTTGGGCTCAAATTATGCTGGTGCATGCTCATTTAAGTGAAATATGTGAGAAAAACAAAAATTCATTCTAGGGTTTATTTAGTGAGGTAAAATAATCTAATTCAAGTATTTAATTCATAAAAATAGTAATTCATGTAGTATTATGTAGAAACACATTAGAATTTAAGGAAAACCTTTAAGAAACCTTCATGGGAGACTCAATTTACTCACAACTCCATCAATCAAAGTTATGGGGCACATGGAAGAATGAAATCCATGTTTTGATTAGTCTTACATACCTAGAAGTTTTAAACCTTGAAACAACTTGGAAAAGTTCTCAATTTTTTGCTCCAACTCTAGCCTTTCTTTTCTTTAAACCCTTGCTCTAAGTTGGAAAGAGTAATTTAGTGTAAAATGTTTGAACTAACATGTTTAGGGCTTTATTTAGGTGTAAAAAGGTCAGGTTTAGGCTTTGAAATAGTGGGAAAAGACCAAAATAACCTTTCTTAAAAAGTTGTCAAAAGTCGTCTACTATCCCATCTATAGTCCGTAGGGCACCCTTTCATAAACTTTAGGTCAAATTTCAGGGTCTCTAGATCATTTTCACGAGCCCATTCTATGGCCAGTAGAAGTTACTACGGCTCGTAGATTGGTCGTAGAGTTTGAGACCAAAATGTGAATTTTCTGGACTTTTTCACGAGTTAGCAAATGGGTTGTACTTTTTTCCATGGCCCATATTAGGTTTCATATTTCCTCTTTGCTCTAGTAGTCTTCAGTAAAATGGCCATAACTATTTTTTCCGAACTCCAAATAAGGTGAATTAAGTTTAGTTGGAAAGCTAAGACCTTCCATTTTGTAGGTCATGGGGCCAGCTAATGCTTGGTGTGCTAAGAGTTATGATCATTTCAATGTTGATCCTTATATAATCCAATACTCGAAACTCAATTTATAGGAATGGTTTGACCTCAGCTAAGTACTATAGCATGACAAATGTGTAAGAATGAGTTTAGAAACATAGGTACATTTTTGAAGATAAAGTTATAGGGTGTCATAGGCAGGGTCCATCTTGCCTGATATTGTTGTACCTCTATTCCTTAGCCTTTGCCTGGTGAGTTAGGAAGGACCACTTGGCCTAGAAGTGTCTCGGGACTTGGAACTTCCCCATGAAGTCTGTAAGGTATCTTTGAATAGATGGATAGACTGATCCTACTACTACCTTAGCTAGGACCTATTAGACTGCCTCTTGAATCTAGATCATGTCATACTATAACTACACTTGAAGCAATTCTTCTTTGTTCTTGCCTGGTGGGCCTCACAACGTAGTTACTTAATAGTGCGAGCATGATCAACAATGTTTATGAAGGATCACCTGCTATAACCAGTGACTGGGTCTCAATCCAAATCTAATCCTAAAATCTTTAGTAAAATAGCTAATCTACTTCTTCTCAATAGGTAATACAATAGTGGCATATCTGGATAGCTTATGAAATCTAGCCTTATACTCTAACACTATCATCGATGCCTGCTCTAGTCTAGAACAAAACTGGTCACGGAGATAATTCTTGAGAGTCATATGGACAAATCTTGCCAAATATGCATTGACAAACTATGTTCACAATACCATCAATGAACCAACTAGCGTAGTGTCCAACTAAGCACGCACAACCATTAGGTATCTCTGTTAAATAGATAAGCTATGAATTCTTCCCTAATGGACTTTAATAACATCAAATTCTGCAGCCTTTCCTTGCAAGTCATCCAGAAATCATGGGAATCCTCTCCAACCACTCCCGAAAAACTAAGAGGGCCAAATAAAAGAAAATATCCATGCATCTATAGATCTTGATAAGGCCTAGTGCCCTCTCAGCATCTGGATGGGCAGTAGGGACTACGTGCTCAATAGGACTGATAGCTGGAAGCTGTATTGGAGGCACTAGGGTTTGGACTATGGCCTATTGTACACCTCTAAGAGCTGTTAGTAACTGCATGATAGCCTTCTGAACTACTGATGTCATAATCAGTGGGACTGGGGGCAGTGCTACTACTCGTCCCTCCAGCTGCACGAGAACAAAGGCATTCAAACACTCCTCAATAGGCTATGTAGAAGAGTCACAATTCGGAGCTAGTGTTGCATCCCCAACTCTACTTGTAGGTTGGCCTCGACAAGCTATAACTGCAAGAGAGCAAGCCAAGTGAGATTTTTTGAAATAAACAAGACAACTGCATGAAATAACATAGTAAAGAGGAGTTGTAAGACATCGAATAGCCTCACAAAGATAAATCATGGACATCTCCGCATCCATTTGTAAGACTTTAATAGATGATAGCTCTATACAAATGAGACTAACGAACTCGAGGCACTAATGTTAACTTGTCACGACTCAACTTTTCATTTCATTATGGAGCCTATATTAACCCCCCAATAGACAAGACTAACCGTGACCTAGAACTTCTTGTAAAAGTTGTTAGGGCAGAGATTAACCTAGAAAGAATCCACTAGAACTCTAGTCATAAAGGAAACAAAATTGATACTGGTATATAGACAATGACTACAAAACACCCTCCTAGGACTTTAAAGTCTCTTATACAGAAAGTATAGATACAACATAATACAACAATGTTATAATATATATCTAGGTACATGTACAGAACCAAAACAATATACAAGAAATGTCTAGGATAACAAAACACAACCTTTGATACAGATGGAGACCAGAAGGATCCTAATGACATTTAATATTGGTCACTAGTCTTTGAATAAGACATCTACAATAGTAGTGGTCAATGTTGGTTGCTCATGAGAGGACCTGCATCATGGGACATATGTCAAAAGTAAGGATAAAATAGGATATTTCCCCATAAGTATCTAATCTACAAGAACCAGACTAAATGTGCCAACGAATATGGAAGTAACTGGAACCAAGCAAAGGGATAGTTATGTACGTGGGTGTAATGCGCTACTGTCTATGCATGTACGCCAACTGGAGCCTTATAAGCCCTAAAAGTACACCCATATACAATAACTGAGTGAAGAGGTGTATACTGGAGTACGATGTAACAATGTTTTGTTTTAGATGATCTCATAACCTAGTGTTGTACATGCATTACTATCTCTCTAGAAAATTCATCCAGGCCCACCACAAAAAATGTACACCTCGACTTGCCCTCCAACCTAGGTGGACATCTGGCCTACGACCCAGGCTAAAATTTGGCCTCCAAACCAAGCTATGACTTGCCCCCAACTAGGATAAGGTCAAATGTGGCCAGTGGTCTACCTAGGTCCTTAGGATGCAAACTAGTATTTTTTTTTCCCTATATTTAGCACTAAACAACACTTCAAAAGTATATACACACATGTTTCATGATTTTTGTCAGAGTTATTTTCACAAAGAAAAGAAGAAGAATAGAAAATTGATATTTGTGGTAATTTGATGGCATCGCTCATGAACAGTGCATTCCTCAATGAAAACTGCACTTCAAAGGAAGATTCCATCCTTGAGTTTTTGAAATATTATTTGTTGTTGATTGGAGACTTTAACATTGTATATTTCATCATGATGTCATGTAATGGAAAATATAGATGTTTTATGAATTGTTAGTTATTAGGATTCTCCACCATCAAAATTCTATATTTAGGGTGTTTGATTCATCCTAAAGGAGAGATTAAGTGAAAACACTAGTATCTAAAACTTATTCAGTCATAGATACATATGATTTATGGTAAAATAAATTTTAAGCTTCTGAGATGTAATCAAATCTCAATTTGAAAAAATTAAAAATCAAATATATCTACAAAAATTTTTTTTTTCACCGTGAAGTCTTTGAAAATCAATTGGTGTTGGTTGCTCAAATTAAGGAGAAAGATATATATACATATATATATAGATAGAGAGAGAGAGAGAGAATATAGCAGGAGCAAATGAATTGTTTTCAAACTTTAAAATTGTAGTATAAATGTTGATCATGAATAGCCCTTGTTGTCACCTTTTAATCATACCTTTTGTTGTGTTATAATAAGAATAAAGTTAATTTTTAAAAATAATTAACAAGTTTACTCTGACAGTGATTATTATCTATAGGAAGTATAAGTAAATTGCAGTTAATTTTTAAAAGTAATTAACAAGTTTACTCTGACAGTGATTATTATCTATAGGAAGTAAAAGTAAATTGCAGAAAATAACAACATTTCAATACAAATCTTATTCTAAAGGTGTAACATAATGATCAAATATTAGTCAAACTATCTTAAGAACTTTTTAACTTGATCTTGCTTAGTTTAGTTTGACAAATGTTATGCTTAAATAAGAGTGTAATGTTATGTTCACCAATACTCCTCAAGGAAAATATTTTGTTATACTCAAATTGCATTGCAGTTAAAAGATAAATGTATATATGGGATATAATACTGAGATGTAGATAACTAGTAAATCTTCTATTTTCATATTAATTTAAGTTTTTTATTTATGTATTTGTCAATCTATTGTTAACACAACCAATTTTAACATGAAAACATACTTTTTCGCTCTCCACAATTAAGATGTTGGTATTAGGTGTATTATAAGTTTTTTTTAACATATTTCTTAGGAAATAAACACCAAAAGAAGGATTTGGTGTGATTTGCCTTGGAAGATCAATTTTAGTACATAATATATGTTGCTTCTCTTAATTTGAAGTTTAGGTACAATAACGTACTCAGATGATGTGGAGCTTGGAACTGTCCAAGATTGTGAGATTTTTCTTAAAGCTGACCAAGTAATTAGTGCAGCGTAATTTGTGTTTTTGGGGAGCAAGGGAGAGTAGGAAAGGTGTTGATGAAATAGAAGTGTTCTTTTTGTTATTATTATCAAAATTTTTGAAGGGATGGAGAAAACAGACATTCCTTATGACATTGTTATTTGGAAAAAACATTGACAACTTATGTAAGACTTTCAAAATTGTATTGATCCGAAAGTTAATGGTTTAAAGATGACTATCTTTAATGGAGAGTTTTTATGTTCAAGATGTTTAGTGTTGAATGAAGAGGCCACTTTTGTTGATTATAGAACTTGGAAAGGATGAAACTTAGAGATCAGAAGTTTGATGGAATTCAAGTCTTGCCTTCCTTGAATATTGTTACTTTTAACATTTTTTTAGAAAATTTTACCACCAATTTAAACATAAACTACATGAAGAACAAAGTTCTATGGGATACAAGGATGAAAATTAATGTATATTCTATTCTTAAAATGATTTGATTTGAGAAGTAGGAAGATTTTATACAATGCCTTCTTTTAAAGATAAATCAATCTTTTTCAAGTTATGCATAGTATCTATGTTTACCACACTTTTTCCCTTTTTGTTTCTTTTCTCTATTGAAGGATAATGATAAGAAGCAAGGAAGAGATCATATTTTACATGAATATATTAACAATCGGGTCTAATTGTAGCACTTGACTTTCTGATTGATACTTAAGAGATAATATTTCCATTAAGCAAGTTTCTCTTTACTGGAGACATTTTCTCTACTTCAAGTTACATCCATATGCAGCCTAATTTTTGAGGCAACGACTGAGATTCAACTGAGGCGCATCTATTTCTTGTTTGAAACATCCATATATAACTATGATCAATGTGGATCTCATTATGGAAAACGCTTTGATTTTTATATTTTTACATCATTGTTTCTTTAGCGTTTTTGGTCTAATTTCCACAGAGATTCGCATCATTTTGAGAAACTATAATATGATTGAAATCTTGAAGTAAACAACTTTATAGGCATATGCATATGACCAAAAAAAAGGGTCAATGCCCTCACAAACATTACATGATTTTAGGTAATCACTATTTTTTGTTATTATTGAAGCTAAGTCTTTAATGAACATGAGGAGACTCACAAAGAAGATTTGTATAAATAGATGACATTTTTTAGGAGACAGAAACATTCCTTCTTGTATTTTATTTTATTCACGTTATTAGCTAAATCCCTTTAATAATAAGCCCACTTAGTATTTTTCAAATGTGTCATGATTCACTTATTTTATTTGATTTTAGAAAAAAATAATAGACTCTCTGCTAAAATTAATTGTTGCTGCTAAGAACACAAATGATCCTCTCTGTCATGCCCCTGGAGAGTATCTTCAGTGTTACTAACACTTAGACACTATCGCTAGTACCCAAGAGAACCACGTGGCCTCATTTCATTCATTCAATCAACGGATCAGCGAAAGACATCTCAATATATAATAGCAGGCAACTTATCCTATCAAATACTCATCAAGAAATATGGGCCTTAAGCCACAAGATTAGTCGTCAACATTCATTAGACGAGATAAACCATGAAGAAACCTCAATTCAAAAAGAAAAGAGAAAATCCGAACATCAAATCATCACCTTTATGTCTATAAAGCCTCTATCTCTATAGTCTAGGAAGGTACCATGACAGACCATGGGTACCTCAAACTTAAAGAGTAACTCAAAACATAA